>CM019170.2:20198822-20421235 GCA_009739505.2 Apolygus lucorum
GATCTTGACTGGGTTCGTGAAATGTTGAATCTGAGGACTATAGATTTCCCAATCTTAGCGCTTCAAGCGGGCCATTACATGAACTATTCCAGGTTGACGTCATCCTCCCGGTTTTTCTAAACGTTCACATTTTCTACACTGTTTTGTTTATTCGTAGATTAGAAAGTACGGGCTGGAAGTTTGTCGTAGGGTATTTTTCCAGGTGCGTTTTACTCATACGTCTCAAGCATGCCAAACGACAATACGAAATGAGATTGTGGAGCCATTATTATTGATGACCAAAATTCTATGGTATTAATAATGAAACAGCATTTGGGGAACAATTAGACAAATATTATAACCTAATTAATTATCAAGAAAAAATAAAAAGGAAAGAAAGATGTTTGGGTCGATCTGCATCGTCTGCTGTTACTACCGTATATCAGTATTGTGTAGTATATTGACGGAGCTGCATTATTAGATTTATCGCGGTTCCAGAATAATTGTGTATTAAAACATCGCACAACCATAAGATGCAATCGACTCAACTGTCATTGAAAATACCAGTAAAGTGAGGATCAATGAGGCAACGTGATTCGATCGTTTTTAAAACAAGTATCTCATTAAATTACAGCCACAAACACAGTTCGACTTTGTTCCATTAATAAGTTATACAATTTCGAATATCGTATTACACTTTCTTAGACGAAATTGCATTTCACCAAATAAATACAGAACTCTACTCTTCCTCAGTACACAGAACCATCTTCGTCACCAACGTTGTTACACCATGAGAGCAGTCTCGGCCTTCGTCTTCGCTTTTGCGATTGTGAACTCTTTGGATTCCACGTTTGGTGTCAGTGAGTACCTTCGTAACGTTACTATGATCAGCTTCCAACTAAATCTTTCAAGACAGCCTGATTTAAATTTGGTTCTAAGTTAGGTAAAAAACCATCTGAGGTGGAATTTTCGCCGACTCATCAGCTGTCTTCCAAAGGGAAGATCAAAATTGTTTCTGATTTTTGTACTGAACAATTCAACAAATAATTCTTCATGTTACATATGCATTCATAGTTTAGTTTGCATTCATAGTTTTAGGGCAAGTTTCCACCGGCTGTCAGTGCCTATCTGGATATTGTATAGAGGTGATTAGGAAGAGTCGATATATAGACATAAAAAGGATGATAAAAACCCCTTTTATTACATAAAACCCCCCTTTATTTATACAACTCTAAAGTCTCTCCACAATGAAGTACCTGCGGTGATCCTGCGGTGATTGGCGGGTGGTCCGGGTGAACAGCAAGGGTCTGAGCTTCAGGCAGAGTTCAAGGTGCGGCAGAGTAGGCTTCTCCAGATGGGCGCTGAGAATACAGGACGGGAGCTATTCCGTCAGGGATCAGTTCTGGGCGAAAGATACTCCTGAATTCGGTGGTCGAAGTCTTTATAACCTCGGTCGGGCGTCAAGAAGGGAGACAAACGGCGAAATGCTGAGCCGGCAGTTCCGAACTTGGTCTGGAAAAAGTCGGATATCCCGCTGGCGATTCCTTGTCTTCCACGGATCCGACATCTCCCCCTCCCGGAAATAAAAGACTGTTTACACCTGTAACATTTACAACTGCTATTAAATTGATATCCTGCTATAGTATTCTGCATTATCCTCTGTTTGGTCCTCTCTGCGTGATTCTCTCTGCGTGAACCTCTCTGCGTGAACCTCTCTGCTTGCGCCTTTCTGCCTTGGTACACCTGTCTGCATAATCCTCTCTGCTATGTCCGTTGTGTGGAGTGTTATCTTAACAAACAAAATATTATTAATATTATTACATAGGTACATCTCAATTTACCATCGGTCCCTTGACATTTCTTACAATCATATCTGCGTCCACTTATCGCTTCATTCAGCGTATCACTTCATTCCTACTTCGTATTTGCATCAGTCCTGCATTGTGGCACCACATGTAAAGTTCATCAGAAAAAAAAATATTAGTTTCATCATAATGTGTAATCATTTGTTTCATTTAAACAAATTTACGTCTAAACCCAATTATATCTAATATATATATTCATATACAATACCCCAATTTCAAATTCTTAATTTGATATTAATCAAACAATAAACCACATAATCATAAAATCATATACAATACCCCAATTTCAAATTCTTAATTTGATATTAATTAAACAATAAACCACATAATCATAAAATCATATACAATACCCCAATTTCAAATTCTTAATTTGGTATTATTCAAACAATAAATTGTTATCTATGTACATTTTAATCGTGAAACCCTTAAACACTATAACTTGTTCTATCACTATGACTCATTCCCATTCATTGAGATTATAGTTAACATGATTTCCTATTTTGTATTATATTTTATATCACCCTTGATATATCAACTCTTCCTTAATCTTCTATAACTTTAAAAAAAAATTGTTTAATTACTTTGACAATATTTCGTGGCTTGAGTTAATAGGTGGTGGGGCCAGCTGGACACTGGTTTGAAAGGTTGGGTTTGCCTGTCCTTTACGACAAAAGTAACAGTATAATAGTCCCACACTGCTCAAAAATAAAACGACCAACAATGTTGTTCCTATCGACAAATGCTTCCAACGAATTTCTTTTTCCCACCATGGTAGCGTGCTTGTCTCGTTTTCCAATTTTGGTGCTAAATCGATTAATTTACCCATTTTTCTGAATGGATCTTCTTCTGTCAAATATTGTTCCAAAGCATTTATCTGTTCTGTTTCATTATTTTGGTCTAGTGTTATTGATGTTGGTACCTTAGTTTCTCTAAATTGAACCAAAACTAAATCCGAAGCCCTAATCTGATTAGTTTGCGGGAAATGGTTTCTTCCATCTATACTCAGTATACATGTTTCGTTGCATGTTATTAAAATTGGTAAGTAATCTGTTATTTCCCATATCTCAGTCCCATTGTACACCATTACTGTATTGTTCATGCATGTTTTTAACAGTATATGTTGATTAGTTTCTCCTGTTGGCAAATAAATAGCTTGTTGGACTACTCTTCGTTGATTTGTTGTAAAAATTTCGTGTAATGGTAAAGTTTCTGTCGCACTATTGAAATATTTACAAAAATATCCCTGATCAGTTATTTGTACGCAGGTCGTAGTAAATTCGTCTCTAGTCATTGCTGTTATAATTGAGTTATTTTGCCCTATGGTTACTTCGTACATCGCTAATTTATATGATATTTCACAATCTACTACCCGATGTGGTACTGTGATATGTCTTACAATGTCATATTCTAATTTTTCTACTATAGGTATTGTTATTCTAAAATATATGTCCTGTCCTTCCAAGCGATAATGCACATTTATAATTTGTTTTATACTTTCCCATCCTTGTGCGGATGCCAGGAATGGGACTTGTAGTTCTGCACCTAGTTGAGATTCTATATTTTCTATGCTTTCCTTAAGATTATCCAACTGTATGGCCGATTCACAAAGTATCCCTTCTCTTGCAAATGTCAATATCATCATAACTTCATCAATCAAAACCGTTTGGCTCGTCAATTCCATTTGTATTGTTTGAAGAAATTCTCTTACTGATTCTCGAATATTAATTATATCAATCTTTTCTTGTAATTGTTGTCTCAAGTCGTTCATAGCCTTATGAGTCGTCCAACTCGTTACATTTTGTAAATTAATCATTTCGTGTAAAGTTGAATCTAACCACACTTCGTGTTTTTGATGGAATGTTTTTATCCTATTCATCTCTTGTGTTAAGTTACGTATACGTTTATCGGTTTTTTTCTGCGTGGTATATGACGTTACTCCGGTCAACTTTTGCTGAATATAACCTATATAATTCAAGGGTGCCCAAAATGCTCCTGTGCTTCTTTTTTTTCTGGTTACGTTTGGATTCATAAATATATCTCGTAAATGTGTTGCCCTAATTTGAAATCGATATAACATTGTCTTATAAGGCACTGCTTCCCTCCATTCTTTCATATTTTTTATACATGCTTCCATTATTCCTGTGTGATTGGTTAAATTTGTAGTTGCTGCTACACCTTCACACGCTTTTTCTGGATTATTTCCTATTTGTATTAATAACTTATTTGTCCTCAACAGCGGTCCTACGGAAATTCTACTTTTTATTTCTGATTTACCCTCCTGTCTGTAGGTATATCCTAAAGTATTCGATAAAAATTCCGTTTTATCACTCAATTGTCTTTGTTGGTAAAATGTCTCTGTCTGCGAAATCCATATGAGGCCAACTATTGTAGTGATCGCTGCTGCCAGGCTCATTTCTGTGATTTTTCTGAAACAGAGAAATAACATTTCTCTGTTATTTACAACGCCTGCCTTGCTCAAAGCCCGCTACACTTGTCTGTTGTGCGGTTTTTAGAGCTTACGCGTCTCGAAGGGGCAAGTTAATTATTGTTTGAAAAAAAATTTTATTTCTTTGTTTTTATTTTCTGTTTCTTTGTATCTGCTTGGAGTATGATTGCAAAATCCATGGTTTTACGTCCAGCGTTTTGAAAAATCGATTCATGACTCAATTTTTCAAATCCCTCAGATTAAGCAACCATTTCCTAACTTTGTTTTCTGCTAATTAATTGTATAATCTTATGTTTGTACTTTTAAATTTTTTCCCTAATTCTTATTTCTTTGTAATATTGTATTTTTAAATTATTGGTCTTCTTTCACAAGCTAGACCTGGTACTATTTGATCTATATTGATTCTCTGCTGTATTTCACGATCCTTTATTTTTCGTATCACTGAGTATGCACCATTACCATGTGCCTGCACTATTTTTGCTGGTCCTAAATAAATTTTCTTAAACTTGTTCGTTATATCTTGTCCATCTGTCAATTTATTCCTATTAAAATATACGTAATCTCCTACTTTATACTGTATACCAGTCCTTTTTTTGTCGAATTGCTTTTTGTTTTGATCTTGGGCTATTTTATGTGAATTCTGAATTTCTTTCCAATTTTTTTGCATTTGACATAATCTAACATTTTCATTTTCCTGTGGTGCATGAATTCCGGTTACATCTGGAATTCGTGACTCACGTCCTAACATAGCAAAAAATGGCGTCATTTTTATTCGTTTACAATATTGATTATTCAAATTGAACTCTATTCTTTTTAGATAAGGTTCCCAGTGAATTTCTTTTTGTTGAACTTGTCGAATCGCTTGGGTGACAGTTGCTACTCGTCTTTCTGTGGCTCCCTGAGATGCTGGGTGATACGGGCTTGAGAAATTTTGATGGATTCCCATTTCTTGCAAATACTCACTAACTGCTTGATTTTTAAAGGACTTGCCGTTATCTGTTTGTAAATTTTTTATAAAACCCCAAGTGTACTGATATTTTTTTAAAGCATTAATCACCTCTTCTCCGGTTTGATTTTTGCAAATTTGTAATTGAAGATGACGTGTATGCAAATCTACCATTAACAAAATCGACTGTCGTTGATTTGAATTTTGCGAGCACTCTATCGGCCCTAAAAAGTCACATTGTAAAACATCATTTGGAAATTCCGTTATGGGTTTCATTTCCTTAAGTTCTCCTCCTCGTTTCTGTGTATTAACTTTTGTCGTGCGGCATATATCACAACTTAGAACGTGATTAGTCACATCGCTCACTAAAGAATGCCAGTAGAATTTATTTTTCATTAATTTCAACGTGTTTTTTCTACCTGGATGACTCATATTATCATGATATGTAGTAATTAATTGTCTTCTTAAAGAAACTGGAATATATAGTAATTTCCTATCCCCTGCTTTTTTCCATAAATATCCCATATCATCCAATTCATATTTCCGCGATTGATTTTTCAATAACTTAGACGATGTTTTATTTCCTAGCATAATTTGTGTAATTTCTGTTGCAAAATCGTCCTTTTTTATCGCTAAAAGATATTCTTCAGAGTGCTGAAAAGTTTCCAGTGTACCGCTACTATATTGATCTTTCACTCCTTCCTTACTCATATCTACTTGAGGATTTTGGGCTAATCTCTTTTCTTCTTCCAATTGTTTTGCCTGTTGACGAGTTACCACACAAATATTTTCCGACTGCAAAGTAATTGGTTCTAAGGTTTCTTCGTCCATGATCTGACTTTCACCAAATCTGCTTAAATGGTCACACATAGACATCGTTTTTCCTTTTGCATACATTATTTTTATTGGAAATTCACTAAGTTTTAAACTCAATTTAAAAATTTTTGAATGAACTTCTTTAATGTTGTTCACGAATTTTAAAGCAGCATGGTCTGTTATTACTATCGTTTCAAACTGGAGACATATGTATATATTGTCGTGCATTCTGTACGGCTATGCAAATTCCTGTTAATTCTAAGTAAGTTGCTGAATACCTTGCTTGTGTTGGGCTGTATCTCTTTGAAAAAAATTCTAGTGGATACCATTTCCCTCTATGATTCTGCACAGTTACTGCTCCTACCCCATGAGCTGCAGAATCTACAAGTATAACCACTGGTTTCTTCTCATCATATGTCCTTAAAATCGGCGCTCGAGAACATAACTGTTTCATCCTGTCTAAAGATTCCTGTTGTGGTTTATCCCATATTATTTTTGCCTGCTGTTTATTACTACTTCTCAACAAGTCCGTTATTGGTTGAATTTCTGATGCAAAATTATGAATATGTTCCCTGAAAAATCCAAACATTCCTACTAAAGATTGAACCTGTTTTTTAGTAGTTGGAGGAGGGATAGCAAAAAGAGTTTTTATTTTTTCTGGATCAGTCTGAATTTTGCCTGAACCTACAACTTTTCCTAACAATTTAATCTGTTGATATCCTATGTGAACCTTATCCGCACTTAATTTCAACCCTTTGTCTTCTATCAATGTTAACATTTTGTCCATGTTGATTTTATGTTCTGTCATATCCATTGACCCCAGACAAACGTCATCTGCATATTGCGTTACCTGTTGTTGATCGATTAACGATTTTAATGTATTTTCCGCTATTTCTATGAATTTTCCCGTCGATATTTTTCAATCCCATAGGCAGATAATTAAACACCCACGTATCATTATTGTGGTCCGCGAAACCTAATTTATGTTGGTCCTCTTCCTTTACTGGTATTTGATGCCATGCACTCGCGTAATCAAAAGAACTCAAAATATATTTTTGTGAAGCGAATTGAATAGCTTCTTGAGCGGTTCTCCCAGTATAAGCTCCTGATGCTTGATAATCAATAACCTTGTTTAATTCCCTGTAATCTGTAATCATGCGGAAGTTACCATCTTTTTTTCTGACTAAATAAGACGGGCTTCTATATGGAGTTGAGCATTTCCTAATAATGCCTTTGTTTTCAAGTTTTTGAATCTCTTGCTTCATTGCGTTCATTTCATGGGGGTTACGTTTAAAAGTTTTACATTTTATTGGCTTGTTCGTGATCAATGGGATTCCTATTGATTGGCATTTCGCTTTCCCGATATCATATTCATCTAACACAAAGGCTTTCTCATGACGCTTTAAAATTGCTACTATTTCATTATGGTCTTTTGCCGTTAATTCTGGATTTATATCTAATCTAATCCCTTTGTAATCCTTGATTTGCTCTTTCCGACCTTCAAAATAAGTTTTAAAACCCTTTACAATATTCTTATTTTCATTAGTTTGCACGTTGCTAATAATCTGTCTCCATTCTGGTTGAAGTTTAATTATCGCTCTAGTACCTTTATCATGATCTTTGATTATATTTTTACTTCTGATTTCTCCTTCTGTATGACTACCCCTTTTATTCTGTTAGGTGTCTTGTATATTGTTGCCTGGACTTTGAAACTGTTCTTTAGATGTGGGTTTGGCTTTATCCATGAAAATCTTGTTAGTGAATGTTCTATAAAATATATATGTATTCTCTGAGGTCGATTTTTGAATTGGTAATATTGGGCTTTTTGCTGTGATACATTATAATAAACCAAATTGATTCCCAATAATTGCGAAATCTGTGCCAACAATTTTTCTGTACATGTTGTATTTTTGACATTTAGCTTTTTGCAAATTTTTTTATATGTAATTTCATGAACGTCTAACGCATCTTGAAACAATTGAAGTTGACTTGACCCACTTATTTTTTCCCCAGCCGGGAAGGTAACTGAACTGAGTCGTCCTTCGTTGGCCTCCGTAATTTGATTCGCCGTTTCTTCTGGAATCTGTCTAGGCAGCGTTTCATTGCTATGCCTTTTAAATGTGTAATTCAACGACTGTTTATTGTTCTCCCGTGGCCTACTTTCGGTTCTTTTCCCTTTCGATTCTCGAGTCTTTAATCCACAAGTCTCTGATTTTACATTTTCAACTTTTTGATTTTTGCCTCGTGTAACAACTAAACCACATGAATTTTTTATGAAATCTTCGTTTTCATCCTTAAATGATATGTTTGAACCTTGTACTACAATAATCTGTTGCTTAAAGTCCATTATGGCATTTTGGTTATAAAAAAAATCTCTCCCCAATATAACTAATGCTTTTTGAGAAGTCTGTTCGTGTATACTTGGTCGCCAGACATAAAATGATTGAATAATTTGCTTTTCAATCCCATTATCGTCAGTAATTGTTAAATTTAAATCTATTTTTCCCCGAATTTGTAATTTATTTTCATCTATAGCATATAACTGTACGTTTGTTGACTTCATATCTGTCTTATTATCAACAAATTTTTCATGGATTATGGACACACTTGCACCCGTGTCGCACAATGCATGCAATATATACCTACCTACAAGTAGTTTTATCAAGGGTTGTTTACATCTTACGTTTTTTGGCATATTAATTTTACCCATAGTTCTCTGATTTTGGGGGCAGTTATCATGACTTAATCCAACTGTCCCCTTTATCAGTTTTTTTGATTCTGATAAAATGTTCCCCTATTTTGGTAACCACTATTAGATGGGGCTTGTTGTAGCAGTAAATTACCTAAAACACTTGCTAAATTTTCGATTTGGCTATTATGTGCTCCTCGGCCAGTTTGTATTCTGCCACGATATGCCCCTCTATTTGGCCTAGAATATTGGTTGAACTGTTGTTGATTGCTTGAATTTCGCCAATCATTGAATCCCTGATTATATGGGTTACCTTGCCAGCCTTGATTTCTCTGGTAATTCTGAGAATTCTGGCGGTAATTCTGATATCTATACCCACGATAGTTCTGGCTACTTACACGATTATTCTGACTATTTCCTCTTTTACGATTTCTATCCTGAAATGATCCGTGATCAACTGCCCTGTTCTGGCGCTCCGCTTCCAGAACCGCAACACGTTCATATAGGGTTTCCTCTGATTTTGGGGGTTTTTGTATTTCGATCTGTTTTTCGTTTTTAGGTAACCTAATTAAGGCTTCCACTTGATATAGTTTTATGACTGCCTGTTCAAAATCGTCTATTCCGGCAAGACATATTCTAAATTCGTTCGGAATACCTGCCGCTAAAATTCGTTGTTTTTCGCTGGTAGGCATGTCTGGAGCAGCCTTCCAAACTAAATTCCTTAGCCGATCAACATACTGTTTCATAGTTTCCGAATCTAATTTCTGAAGTGTTAACAGTTCCATCCTTGCAGATTCTATTAAACTCGGATCCTGAAATTCCTGTCTTAGTTGCAATTTAAACTCTTCCCAAGTTGGCCTTATTTTTCCTATTTTTTCATTTTGGTCGTACCAGAGCTGTGCGTCCGACAGAAAAAAACTCGGGATACTTCGCATGATTTCCCTTTGTTCCCAATTATGGTATCTTGCTAACTTCTCCCAACTGTTTATAAACTGATTTATATCTTCGTGAGCCTGTGCCGAAAAATACCGTGGAGTTATTTTAATAGGCGTTCTCTCCATGATGATTGTTTGAGTCGACTTTGTGATTTTCGTAATTTCTGGTTTTAAATTCCCTTCTTTTGTTTCGTTTTTTGAATTATTACCCGCTTGTAAACCTAGGTTTTCATCAATTAAATCGTCGGTTTTTCTATTCTCTTCGCTTATTACAAAACCTTGGTTTGTTAATATCTCTCTAGCTTCTAAATAATTCTCATCATATTTTGCATTATTCAAAATAATTCGTAATAAATCCGGTACATTTAATTCTGATTTTGCCCATATTTCATTAATGAATAACCTATTTTCATCCCTAGTAAGTACAGGTTGGCCTAAATAAGTCACGATTTCAGCATATTCTGCAGCTGATAGTCTATTTAAACTTCTTAAAGGCTCATCTGATCCAATATGGTACCTATCAATCAGTCGTTTTACTAACAAGACTAACGTCGAGTCGCTATCCGTCATCCGTCACCCGTATTGTTACCTATAGTGGATTATTACCTATTATAAAATATCAGGATGAATTTAAGTTGGACGATGTATTTTTATTTAAAAATTCCCTTTTTCCACAGTTGTGTCATTAAACAAAATCTCCTGCTTAGGTGGATTTTGCTGAATGAATACCTGCTGAATTCAGGGGTCCTTCAAATTTGTTGACGATTTTTTGGCGACAGCACTTTTGCTGCTTGCGTACCTCGTTTCCTTACGTAAACGAGCTACACAAAATGTATTGCGGAACAAGACATGCCTTTGAAAATTCGGGGTCCTACCTAAGTGCTTTCAGCCTCTAATTTTCAGGATGAATTTAACTTTTCTGCTCACCTTCTTTCAGGTCTGTTGTGCAAATTCCTTCTGGGTTATAAGATTACTGACCTTCATCTTATGCAACCGGATATAGGATATCGTTGCCAAGGGAGCAAATTTGCACACAGTATCTCTCAAAGAAATGGCAGTCCAAAATTTAAACTTTTAAAATTCTGATAATATATTGCAAAAAAAAAAAGGAAGAAAAAAAAAGGGTTTCCTAGCCTAAGGCTGAACACTTCAACAACGGAAAATCTTATAATTAGTACACATGCACACACAAAAAATATATATATATAAAAAAAAAATTCCAATGAGAGAGAGACAAGAGAATCGTATTTTTAACTTCTTTCCACAATAATTTATTATTTTTATTGTTTTAAAATAATTCAATTCAAAGTTTTCATTTCTGTATTTTATATTTAAAATCTTAACTTTATTGATTTTATTGGGGGCGAAACCTATTTTTTAGGCGCTCTCCACCATTTATGTCAGTGCCTATCTGGATATTGTATAGAGGTGATTAGGAAGAGTCGATATATAGACATAAAAAGGATGATAAAAACCCCTTTTATTACATAAAACCCCCCTTTATTTATACAACTCTAAAGTCTCTCCACAATGAAGTACCTGCGGTGATCCTGCGGTGATCGGCGGGTGGTCCGGGTGAACAGCAAGGGTCTGAGCTTCAGGCAGAGTTCAAGGTGCGGCAGAGTAGGCTTCTCCAGATGGGCGCTGAGAATACAGGACGGGAGCTATTCCGTCAGGGATCAGTTCTGGGCGAAAGATACTCCTGAATTCGGTGGTCGAAGTCTTTATAACCTCGGTCGGGCGTCAAGAAGGGAGACAAACGGCGAAATGCTGAGCCGGCAGTTCCGAACTTGGTCTGGAAAAAGTCGGATATCCCGCTGGCGATTCCTTGTCTTCCACGGATCCGACAGGTGCTCCAATGTTGTACATTTCCACCGATTGGAAAAGTCATTCAATGTTGCACTGCGTAAGTCCAGAGTTATGATTTTGAACCTCTCACTTCTTGAATGCATTAGACCGAATTCCCAAAGCACCTTGTTTAACACCTTCAGTGCGGATGACCGGTCGACCGGTCATCCCTGCATACCTGCCATACGGACGACCGGTCGACCAGTCATCTGGTCATTTCAACTCTCTTTGGGGGAGGGGGCCTGGTACCTCCCCTTTTTGATATATTCCATTTTTTGCTTTTTTTTCGTCTTCAGTAAGAGTTCAACTGTCTAAAACATTGTTTCGTTTTTGATGCTGAACTTTAATACGAATTTTGCGTTCAAATTCACCAATATCGAATTTCAAGCTCGAAAAATTTTTAGTACGGCAGGGTTGCACGACTTTGGGACCCGCATTGAAGGTGTTAAAAGATCTCGATGTGAAAAAGCTTTGATATTAAGTTATGACTCGTTCTAAACAAAAATTGACAAATAACTTCAATACCCAGAGCATCATGGCGTTTGCAAAATCATTACTGGGTCGTTATAAATCAAATACGATAGCCATTGAGATTTTAAAAAAAGTGATAACCAAATAATTGCACCTAAATCATAACAACATATTCGCAGACATCAGAGTTCGATTCACTTTATTAACCATACGTTTTCTTCTTTCTCTTTTATCTGTCCTCAATTCGATGCGGCTCCTTTCGGAATTTGGTCACTTTTCCTCAACATCACTCGCCGCCATGTCTGGTCCTCTCTCTCGCCTCTACTATTGGTAATTATGCGATTTATCATGCATTTTGATCGTTTTATTATTCATTGAATTAAACGTAAACATCAATATCTGCATCATGATAAGCAATAGCTTCCGATAATATGTGCTTCCGATAATATCAGCGATAAACAATTGCTTCCGAAATTGTTATAATATTATGGAGATACCATCAACAGTTCCGAGAAAATCTCTGCGCGATAGACAAATATAAATAAGCGCACAAAATAAGCGGAAAGAATCAGTTTTATCTTCCATTTTTTAATCGTTATAAACATGAATCAACTTTTTTTTAATCAAAAGGAGCTTCAAGCCTATAAGAAATTATTAAAATCGAGAGAGAAAAATACGACTTATAAGTAAGGGGCTTCAATGGTGAGTAACATTTTTAGAGGACATGATCAAGATGATCTATCTGATATTGGAGGCTGGAAAATATGAGAAGGACTTTGAAACAGGTGGGAGTATGAAAACTTTCAAAGCCTGAGGAGGAAAGTCTGAATTCTAGAAACTATGGACCGGCAAGCTTGGAAGTAGTCTCTGAAGGGAACTGTTGTTCGAGTTGAACTTCACCTGCATGGTAGATTACTATAATATCCCACATGATGAGTACATGTAATAACGAGATAATGTTCGCCTATTCCCACGGAAAATGAGTAGAAGTAGGTATGTTAAACCTTACAGTAGAAACAAAGAAGAACTTGAAAAGGATAGAATTTAAACACCGCATTAAGCAGAACGGGGTATATAGCAAATAGAAAAAAGGGCGCAGAGTAAAACGATGGTAGATACATTTAACATCGGTGCTGGTACGGGCGGAGTGGGGCTAAAAATGGACGTTTCCTTTGGTTGTGATTCCATGGCTGACCTGATCTGACTTGAACACTGTCATATTATTGAACTTGAACTTGTTAATTGATCTTATGAACTTTAATGATAAGAACTTTAACTATCTAGAACTGGTTCATTATTCCGACATGCTTAGAACTAACAGTGGCATCGATAAATGGGGTGGACTGGGGACTGGCCTCTAGCGGCGAGCGCCTGAACTAGTGGGGCGGTTACTTTTGAATCTGCCTCTATCGCAGGAGGTTTGAACAAAGTAAAAGGACGCATGTTAGTTTGTTCAGCACAGTAGGTAATCATCGACACGACATGAGGAGCTGGTAGATGTTGGTAAAGAATAGAACCTAACCACTAAGAGGCCACCAGAGGGTTGTTTATACCTTGGGATAGGATGTGAAAGAACGGAACAATACTGAACATGATTGACGTTGTATTGACGTTGTATAGAGTAGGACGGTGTTGAATGGTTGTACGTTGGAGCAAGTAATGGAGGATGGTCGATTGGTTTCCCAGGTTTGCGATTTCTATGCCACTCAGATATTGTACTTTCGGGGTAAATGAACTAATTGGCCGAACTTATGTTCTCATTTTGTTAGAACTTTAAAAACTGGCACTAGTTCTTAATTTCTACATGCTTATAACTTAATTTGCATCGATAATCAGGGAAAGAACAAAAACGGACGGCAGTCTGACCTTGAGCAGCGGGCTGCAAGAAATTTAGCAGAGCGCGCAGTTAGTTCTACTTTGAACTGACTGCCCGGGAACGGGTGGGTGGTTCAAACACGGGGATACTACTTTTTTGATTTGCAATTTCTGCACTTGGCTGTAATACAACACCTTACATTTCTCATATTTGATTGATCTCATATTTGAATTTGATTCATGCTCCAAATTACTAAAAAATAATAGAAAGGGCGGAGATAGTGGAAATGTCGGCAGGAAAAAGAGTTCTTCTGACAGACAAGGATGTAGTGGTGATCCATACCAAGTCACTCATTCCACAAGACTTGGTACCCAAAGATATAGTATGGAAGAAGACGATGAACAAGCCCGTTCCAGTGGATTACAGAAAAAACTTTCCACCAAGGAGTTGGAAACCAAACTATTAAGTGATAGTTTGGAACACCCCTTTTCGGTATAAGTTCACAATTATCTCCCAATATCTCTCTCAATACTGAAATTTCCATTTATCCATCTATAGGTCACAACCCTGATGATGAACTTGATGACGATGAAGAATCCGAGGTCGAGAAGTTCCCGAAAAGCAAAGAACTGAAGAATAAACTGATTAAAACCCTATCAAAAAGTTTCTATCTCACTCTTGATGAGCCTGAGAGTTTTAGCGGAATCGTCGATACTATGAAACGGGTAACCGTTAAACCTGGTGACGTAATAATCAAGTAAGTTTTGAACCAATCTTTGTGAAAGTCCGCAGGCATCCTGATAGCTGAGTTCTCATATATCATTTTGTCAGCACTTGAACGGAATCCCTAGATATTTGCTGATTTTAAAAATGTTTTCCATACTCACAATATCTTTGGTATAACGTAGTCACTCTCAGAGTTTTCAACAATTTCGAGAATTACAAGAATCCAAAAGTTGACAAATTGTATCTTTTTAATTTTAGTTGTGTTTATTTGCGAGTACTTATCATAATATGATGATGAATATATTATATTCAATTTAATGGATTATTTTGGTTTTGCGGATCCCAAGATAGATTTTTTGGTTTATTATTTTCAAAAATGAGTCTGTGGAATCGATCAAGAAAAAAGTAAACATCCCCCCAAAATTTGATTGTTTGCGTTCAAATTATAGAAATGAAAGGAAAAAAAAAGTCCATCCGCCGTACACGACGTCGATGCCAATCACTTCTAAGGGGTGAAAAATAGGGTTTTTTTATTTTCAAAAGCGCCCTTGCTCAAAAACTCTCGAAATAAAGTGTCTTTTTTTGACAACTTGAAATGGAATTGAATTTTTAGAGTCGAATGAGACCACCCAGAGTTCTGGAGAACAAACTGTTCGCTCTTTTTGAGAACTTAAGTGTCAGATTTACGATAAGTCAGAAACACGAATATGAATCGCAAAAAAGGGGCCAATCATCTGGAAAAAAAATTAGTCTAAAATTTCAGGTAGCTCTGGCATAGGTGACCAGGCATAGATTTACTTACCTGCCAGTATTTACTCTTAACGGAAAGAAAATTCACAAAACCTTTTGTTTTCCATAAAATAGACAAGGTGACAAAGTTGACGACAGTCGCTCTCTCTACATCATCGAGTCCGGAACTTATGTTGCGACCAGGAATACTTCACAATACGTAGATGTTCCAATTAAGACGTACAATGACCACGGATTATTTGGTGAATTTGCTTTCTTCGAAAATCGACCAAGGATTGCCACAGTGACGGCAAAATCCGCCGGAGTTCTATACTCATTGGATCATAACACATTTGATAAACTCAGGGTAATGAAGAAGTTCCGCAGGGATCATAACAGGTTCCGCTTTCATCACATGTAAGTTCACACGGAAGCATAGTTTGGACCAGAAAATTCACCAAGAACCACGGTAGTGTACAAAAATTCACGCAGGAAACCGACAAAGACATTGAGTGTCAAGACTAGGAGTGTATACTATACTCTCTATGTATATTACACTATGCTACAGTATGATGACTAGAGCGCTCTGTACTTCATATTATGAAGTACATAATATGAAGTACAGAGCGCTCTTGTAAGCATAGCGTAAGCGATAACTTCATTTCGTGTGACGGGAGTGCACTTATCTGCCTTGGGACTTCTGTCATAATGGGAGGTACGTGGGGATGGTTTGTTTGCTGGTCCACTTAGATAGTTTTAGAGGGCTAGTCATACAGTACTTTTTGTAATTCCGTTACGATGATCGAATGAATTTGCATCCGTAATCACGATCAAGAATCTTAATCCCGTCAATTTCGTGGTTCTTTGGACTCAGTTTTGACCATCGTTTATTATAGTCCCTTCTTCCACTCAGCATCAAAAATCGATTTACCTGATCGTTTGAGCGGGTCTCATATTCATTGCGATACATCACTAACGTTTGAGACAGGATACATGCGAATTTCTATTAAAATACATTCCTCATTGTCCACTTATCCAATTCTACTGGAAATTGTAGGGAAGTTGGAGGCTGACTTTAATGAACACTTACTGACTATGTTAAACCACATGACAATCTCATCAGTTGGAACCACGTTACAAGAGAAAACTGAGTAAAATCTCCAATAAATTTGCCAGAACAACTTCTATGCTGTATAAGACAATCCACTCAATCTCACACAGAATTCTAGTACTCTTCACCATCCACCAAACTCAATAGACATTTATTGATTGGTGCCATTTGAGACATGGTATAATAATTATAACTGATAATATCATTACTCTTATGTAACTTACAGGATGCACTGCTAAAGATGAATGCCATTTTGATTTTATTGCCAAAATGAAGACCTGGGAATGTACCTGGAATTGACATGCACTTGAGAAAGAATGAAAATTATAATTCATCACCAAAGTTATAGTTGTTTTTTTTAACGACCCTTTCCAAAATATTCAACGGGAAATAGCGACAATTCTATTGAATGTAAGATCGATGATTATAAACCGTTAAATCCAAGTATGCAGACGGCCAAGATATTATGGACCTGAACCATATGTAATATGTGGACGAAAAGTTCAACTGGGAATGGAGTACAACTAGAATGGGGATTTTCACCGAATTCTGTTTGCTTTTTTCCTGAATAGTTAATGGTGTGGGATTAATGAAAATCGGGTTAATTTCGGAAAATAAGTCTCCTGTTATTTTTGGGAGACAATCAAAATTTATGATGTCAAAAAATAACCGGGAAAACGGACATCATCAACGTGAAGCGGAAACACTCGCTGATTGGCTGTTTGGATCGCTGTCCCCTCTCCTTGTTGCCCAATGGAACAACAAACACGTCTTATCTTAGAGGAAAGTATTGGATATTTTTATTGTTCTAAATTCAAACTCCTCAAGTTATGATTATCAACTGGCTGTTAAAAATGTTACCATGCGGTTGTTGTTGATTCCAAAAGTTCTGTTCTCTTAAAAATATATTCTTCTCAAAACGATCTTCAGACCACTGTCCATTTTTAAGTGGTTATGGGCGTCAGGATTGCTACCTGAAGATCGAAGTTTCATACGAGTAATCGAGAAGTACTGGCGGACACATCAAGTATGGAAAAACTCAACGAATTCGAGGTTTCGAAGATAACGAGACTGGAAAATGCGGAGAATTGGGCTGCATGGAAATTCCAGGTTGGAATAATACTCGAAGCGAATGAGTACGATGAGCTAGTCACCGGAGAGTATACAAAGCCAGAGTTGAGAATCGGAACTAATGAGACAATAGAACAGGCAAACGACCGGCATAGGAAAGAATTGAGAAAGTGGAAAGTCGCAGATAGCAAGTGCAAGAAAATTATAGTCACAACCGTCGGGCAACAAGCTTTACTGCATCTAATGAATTGTACGACGTCAAAGGAAATGTGGGACAAACTTCTAAGTATTTACGAGCAACAATCCGAAGCAAGCCTGCATATGACGCAAAAACAGTTTTTCGAGTATACGAAGAGCGAACGTGACGATATAGCGACGCACATCACAAAAATTGAAAGACTTGGTCAAACCCTCAAGCAACTTGGTTCACCAGTTGAGGAGTCCTTCATGATAACGAAGATATTGATGACATTACCTCATTATTACCAGCACTTTCATAGTGCTTGGGATTCAACGCCGAAAGCCGATAAGACATTGAAAAATCTGATTGCTAGACTTTTGATGGAAGAAACGAGGATGAAAACCCACATCGTATCTGAAGATCCTGTAGCACTATTACAGAAGAAGTACGTTCACCAAAATACGAAGAAGACTGAACAATCAACCTCATCAAATCCTCATCGAAAACCCAAAGGTCCTTGCCATTTCTGTAAAAAGCCAGGACACTGGAAATCAGAATGTTACCTACCACTGGAAGAAGAAGCAAGAGAAAAACCAGACAGATACCAAAGGCATTGCATGCTATAATGAAATCGTCGCATTAGCAAATGAAACGAGCAGTGAGATGCCTCTGGATGATAATTTTTATGTGGACTCAGGAGCGAGCGATCACATGTCTGGGAGAAGGGAATGGTTCGTGGATTTCAAGAATCTCAAATCACCAATACCAGTGAGAATGGGAAATGGAGGTCTAATGCATGCAACTGGAAAAGGTAATATTTCCATACTAGCAGATGTGGATGGGAATTGGCATGCTAGATATCTGAAAGATGTTCTATATTTACCAGAAATGAAATTGAATTTATTTTCAACAGGCTCTGCAATGGATAAAGGTTTTAAAATGGTAAAAGACGATAAAAAATGTTTGTTTACAAAAGATGGGAAAGTAATTTTAGAAGGTATTCGCTGTCAAAAACTGTATCGAATGAAGTTGAAAGTCGTTGTTCCAGAAGAAATCACAATCTCACAATCAAGTGGATTGGTAACGAATAAACTGGATAAATTTCAACTTTGGCATGAACGTTTATGTCATCAAAATCAAAAACGAGTGAAGAAATACCTAAAAATGAACAACATCAAGGTTGTAGAAGACGAAAATTTTTTTTGTGAAGCTTGTATTATGGGAAAACAACAAAGAAAACCATTTCCAACAAGTAATTCCACAACAAGCAAGCCGGGCGAATTGATACATTCCGACTTGTGCGGTCCATTACAAGTAGATTCAGTTGCTGGTTCGCGGTACTTCCTACTACTGAAAGATGATTTTTCTCGATACAGACAAGTGTACTTCTTGAAAAACAAGAATGAAGTTCATTTCAAGTTGGACTTATTCCTAAAACACTTCAAAAATCAAAAAGGATACCAAATAAAAACAATCAGAACCGACAACGGACTTGAATATTGCAACAAGGAAGTGAAAGATCTCCTTGAAAAAGAAGGAATTCAACATCAACGGACAGTAACATACACACCTCAGCAAAATGGTGCAGCAGAGAGGGAACTCAGGACGATCATGGAAGCTGCGAGAACGATGTTGCACAGCAAGTCTCTGAGTCTGAAACTCTGGGCTGAAGCAGTGAATACATCTGTTTTTGTCATGAATCGAACTGGTTCTTCTCCTGACCAAGAAAAATCTTCTTATGAGATGTGGACAAGCGAAAAACCTAAGTTCTCTGATTTTAGAGTATTTGGATCGGAAATTTATGCTCATATTCCTAAAGAAAAGAGAAGAAAACTTGATGTGAAAAGCAAGAAAGGATATTTTGTTGGGTATGACGAATTTGTAAAAGGGTATAAAGTATATTATCCCAATGAAAACAAAGTGGAAATGAGCAGAGACGTCATATTCAAGGACGAGTTGTCAAATTTGGAAAATGCGAGAGAAATTTCCAAACAATCTGAAGAGCAATATGTCATTTTGGATCATTCATCCGCAAATAATCTTGATACCGACAACAATGAAAATATCAATAACGACGAAGGTCAACAGAGAGTTTTGACCAACGAAATACAAGGTGAATTGATAGAAGAATCCGACCAAATGCCCACAGAAGAATTACAACAGATTCCAGCTGTCGAACTGTCAAGACGTTATGATCTTCGTGATAGATCAAAAATTAGGCGACCAACAAGATACAATTTCTATTCAGAATCAGTGGATAATGTGTTTCCCCCAGAGCCGGTTTCATTCCAGGAAGCCATTAGCTGCGAAGATTCGGAGAAATGGCTAGAAGCCATGAAGAATGAAATAGAATCGTTACATGAGAATCAAACCTGGACTTTGGTAGAACCTATTCCAGGAAGAAAACTTGTAGACTGCAGATGGGTGTACAAAGTGAAACGTAAACAGGATGGGAGTATCGAAAGATGGAAAGCTCGTTTGGTCGCGAGAGGCTTTAGTCAAGAAGCTGGAATAGACTACAATGAAACGTACAGTCCAGTAGTACGTTTTGATTCTATTCGTACTATTTTGTCAATTGCAGCAATGAAAAATTTAGTAATGAAGCAGTTTGATGTCAGAACAGCGTTCCTGTATGGTGAGTTGAAGGAAGAAATTTTTATGACGCAGCCGGAAGGATTTGACGACAATTCAGGAAGAGTTTGCAAGTTGCAAAGAAGTCTATACGGCCTGAAGCAAGCACCGAGGTGCTGGAATGAAAAACTGGTCTCATATTTGAAAGAACTCAATTTCATTGAAAATGCAGGCGATTCTTGTGTTTTCATGAGTCAAACAGAGTCAACCAAACTGATAGTCGCCATATACGTTGATGACGGGATAATAGCAGCTACCAATGCTAATTTAATAACAATTTTTCTAGATCGACTGAGAATGAAATTTGAAATCACAGTGATGGAGCCCAACTACTACCTTGGTTTGGAAATACTTCGCTTGGAAGATGGTTCAATTTTCATTTCACAAGAGGGATATGTAAAGAGGATTTTGAAGAAATTCAATCTGGAGGGAGCTAATCCCGTTTCAATCCCCATGGAACAAATACCAGGAATACAAGACGAACTGAACCAAGTAGATGCACCGTACAGAGAAGCGATTGGCAGCTTGATGTATCTAGCGATTGGAAGCAGGCCAGATATTTGCTTCGCTGTCAACACGTTGAGCCAATACTGTGTACGTCCCAGTGAACTACATTGGAGAGCTCTGAAGAGAGTTATGCGATACGTGAAAGGTACAAAGAACTTTGGAATTTTATATAAAAGCCAACAAATTTCAGAACTAATCGGCTATAGTGACGCAGATTTTGCAGGAGACACAAAAACAAGACGTTCAACTACAGGCTATGTCTTCAAACTTGGAACTGGAGCAGTCTCATGGTGTTCGATGAAACAGAGATCTGTGAGTCTGTCAACTACAGAGTCCGAGTATATAGCAGGTTCAGAAGCAGTGAAGGAGCTTGTATGGCTACAACGACTTCTAGAAAGTTTTGGAATTAAGTTCAGAAGTCCGAAACTTTACATGGATAACATGAGTGCCATAAAATTGGTGAAAAATCCAGAATTTCACAAGCGAACGAAGCATATAGATGTTCGCTACCACTACATCCGCGAGAAGTATGCTGAAGGTTCTTTTGATCTGCAATATATCTCCAGCAAACAGCAAGTTGCAGACATCTTCACGAAGGCCTTGCAGAAAGCTACTCTCATGGATCTGAGGAATCAGCTTGGGGTGTTCTCAAGAGACACTCTCGGAGTTCGTCTTTAGGGGGAGTATTGGATATTTTTATTGTTCTAAATTCAAACTCCTCAAGTTATGATTATCAACTGGCTGTTAAAAATGTTACCATGCGGTTGTTGTTGATTCCAAAAGTTCTGTTCTCTTAAAAATATATTCTTCTCAAAACGATCTTCAGACCACTGTCCATTTTTAAGTGAAAGTTATCAAACAAAAACATGGGAATCCTAATTTTCCCCATCTTGCTTTTTCTATAATATAGAAAAACATATTATGTTTTCGTCAGTTTTTCGATTTCGTTCTTTACTGGTTTTGTGAAATGTTGCATCTGAGGACTATAGATTTCACGCGCTTCGATCGGCCGTACATGAACTATTCCAGGATGACGTCATCACCCCAGTCTTTTTTAACATTCATATTTTCTACACTGTTTTGTTTACTCGTAAATTAGGAAGTACGGGCTGAAAGTTTGTAGAGGGTTTTCGAAGGTGCTGAATCCGATTTTGGGGTCAAAAATAGGAAATTCCGACATGGTGAAATTCGTCATTAGACTCCTTCTTTGCCGAGCTATCAGTAAATTCACTACCTTCTTCAGGGCTCGAAGGACGTTTTACTCATACGTCTCAAGCGTACCAATCGACAATAAGAAATGAGATTGTGGAGACGCCACCAATATTATTGATGACCAAATTTCTATGGTATTAATAATGAACCAGCTTTTGGGGAACAATTAGACAAATATTATAACATCACTAAATACCAAGAAAAAAAATTTTCCGTCCATCCGCCATACGCGGCGCTTTCCTTTCAACACTTCCCTTTCCTTCGGGGTCTATTTGTGCCCCGAAGCTTTTGGTAGATGTAGGTCACTTCTTAGGGGTGAAAAATAAGGGGTGAAATGTCCAAAAGTGCTCTAGCTCGAAAACTCTCGAAATGGAAATATCGTTTTTTCACCAATTTTAAATTGTATTGAATTTTAAAAAAATTTAGAGACCACGCGAAGCTCTGTAGGACAAACCGTTCGCTCCCTACGAGAACTTAAGGGTCGGACTTACGATAAATCAAAAACACGAGCGTGAATCGCAAAAGTGGCCTAATCTCCGTTCAAATTTTAGCTGACCGAAATGCGATCGCTGTTCGTTTCTTCGAGTTGTTCACAGTTTTCCTTCCTTAGCAACCATTTATTTCCTTAGCAACCAGTAATCAAATTTCTAAATGAAGGAATTCTTTACTTCTTCGAATGGAGTGTGAAGCTTTTATTTCATCTAAATAAACTCGATTATGAAGCGAAAACTTAGTAGGTAGTCACAATGGCAAAACTGAGTTATTTGCTGGCGAGTGATGTACAGAAAAAAACCATCTCCAGAGTGCAGTTATCCAAACGTCGTTACACTGCGAGATCCCTCAATTGCATTCTGGTGCATGAATCTCTGATCATTATCAGATCATATCCTTCGAATTATAATGATTACGATTCTAAAACCCTTACTTAACAGGGCTCTATCACAATGAGTAGAAAAATTCGATTTTGATTTCCAAAGCATGAATCACTTCTGTAGTATGCAATCACTGTAGTAAAAAATTCACAGATTATTTGGATGGAAAATAAAAATTCACAAAAAACGCTTGCATACGAGTCTGCAACGCATTGGGACATTTTCATGTCTTTACCTATTGCTTTTTACCTCACTATAGGATTTTTATAAGCCACCCTCCGTTGTTGTCAGAATGTGAAACGAATCATTAAAATAATAACATAGATGTATTATGTTACAAATTGACACAATTATTAATATTAAGAGGTAGGTACCTAATCTCAATAAAATAGACGATTCCGGATTAATTATCTTCTACACTCACGATCATTAGTTGTAAACAAAATATGAGAACAGTTATGCCCATAGCTCCGCTATTCGTATAGTCAATATGTTATGGAGAACATGAAAATATTCGTTAAATCGAGAGCTTTCCAACGAGTGGTGAACGATTTTTGTGGGTTAAAAAGTGTAGAAAAGGAACAAACCTAACAACGGGGTAGTTGTAAGCGGAAATCATTATAAAGGCACTGTAACACAATTTCGTTACGCAATTTCGTGACAGTTTTTTGTGCTATGTGCCAGGGCAAAGACATGAAAATGTCAAAAGGAGAAGGAAAGTAGTTTGGGTCGATCTGAATGGTTTGCTGTTACTACCGTAATTCAGTATTGTGTAGTATATTGACGGAGCTGCATTATTGGATTTATCGCGGTTCCAGAATAATTGTGTATTAAAACATCGCACAACCATAAGATGCAATCGACTCAAATGTCAGTGAAAATACCAGTAAAGTGAGGATCAACGAGGCAACGTGATTCGATCGTTTTTAAAACAAGTATCTCATTAAATTACACCCACAAACACAGTACGATTTTGTTCCATCAATAAGTGAGACAATTTCCAATATTGGATTACACTTTCTTAGACGAAATTGCATTTCACCAAATAAATACAGAACTCTACTCTTCCTCAGTACACAGAACCATCTTCGTCACCAACGTTGTTACACCATGAGAGCAGTCTCGGCCTTCGTCTTCGCTTTTGCGATTGTAAACTCTTTGGATTTTACATTTGGTGTCAGTGAGTACCTACCTTCTTAACATTACTATATCAGCTTCCAACTGAATCTTTTGAGACAGCCTGATTTAATTTCAGTACTAAGTTAGTTGAAAACCCATCTGAGTTGGAATTATTTATCATACTCATTGTCTCGTTCGAGTCGTCAACCAAGTCCCCTAGATCGCCAGTCTCCCCTCGCCATACCACTTTTCTCACTTCAGAAATTTTGTAGTGCTTCAACCAGCAAGTTGTGATGGAATTTTGGGGGAAATTCACTTGAATTGTAATCCCGGGTAACGTTACTACCTAATAAATAGACAGGTTTTGATGGAAATTTCAACTTTTGGTTTATTATTTTCAATAATAAGCCTTTGGAATCGAGAAAGGAAAAAAAAAATGTTTAACCCCCCCTCAAAATTTGATGTTTTACGTTTCAAGGTACGTAGAATACGAAAATCGAATAAAAAAACTCGGCGCTTTGCGCCTCGGCGGGGGGCTCCGCCCCCCTGCACCCCCCGGTTTATTTCTTTTTCCATACTCTGTATGAAATCATAGGAACACAGAATGTGTTTTTGCGATGCTAGTCATCCGTTAAATAAAAAACAACAATAATAAATGTGGAGTCTTTGGCAATAATAAAATAAATAATTGTTAGACATTTAATTTGGTCTAAAACCCCATAAATGTGCGCATCCACAAAGCAGGATATCCCACGCACCTCAGGAGTAAAGCTCATACAAAACAAACCACCATTCCTTCAAAAGAAAATAAAGAAAATGTAAGTGGGGGAGTAAATATTAAATGTAGGCCAAAAACGTTATGTAGCGTTTGTAACTCATTGGTTGATAAGTCTAACCTTCCACGACATCAGAAAACCTTGAAACATTTAAATAGCAACTCACATCTATTGAGCCGAGAGGGTACTACACAGGGTGACCCACTCGGCATGATGATGTATGCTGTAGGTACACTACCACTCGCACAAAAGTTGAAACAACACCTGACAGGAACAGATTGCATCCAAAATTGGTATGCAGATGATGCGGCCTGTGTAGGAAGCTTAACAAGTATCCGCCGGTGGCTCTCACTCCTCCAAGAAGAGGGCCCCAAATGGGGGTACTACCCGGAACCTCGCAAGAGCTTCCTTATCATCAAACCGGGTATGGAGGAAGCAGCCAATTCCGAGTTCGCAGGTCTGAATATACAAGTGGTGTATTCACAAAGATTCCTAGGAGGTGTTGTGGGGCCCACTCAAGCAAAACGTCAATTCGTTCAATCAAAGATAAGTGGTTGGATCGAGAGTGTTTCAAAGATGTCCGAGGCAGCAAAGCAGAGTCCACAAGCAGCCCACACAGCCTTCACCAAAGCTCTCCAGCGGGAATGGGCCTATATGCAGCGAGTGGTGGGCGGATTTGAAGAGGAGTACGTTAATTTGCGTGACACAATTCGAAACAAGCTGGCTCCTGCCATCCTTGGGCGAGAGGCAGGAATTTTACAAGAGCTTCTCGAATACCCAACAAAGTTGGGAGGCCTAGCTCTTGAAAATCCCGTCAAATCGGCTTCAATGGCATACGAGACATCCAGAGAAGCCACAGCGCCACTCTCTGATGCCATAAGGAGTGGCAGAACTTTGGATGTTGCCCAGTACGAAGAGGGTGTGGTGTCAAATTAGCGAGAAGTGGCAACACAGCGAAAAACCACTGAGCTTGCAGCCAGCGAGCAGCTTTTGACATCACTACCCAGTAGGCAACAGAGGACCATTCGGAGGACTAGGGAGGCATCACAATGGCTCAGCGTCGTCCCACTTGCAGCAGACAACTTCGACTTGTCGTCGTCCCAATTCCGTGACGCACTAGCCATTCGGTACGGTTGGGAACCAAGAGGGTTGCCAGTATGGTGCGACGGATGCGGGAGTCCCATGGACATGAACCACGCCCTCAATTGTATGAAGGGCGGCCTGATCAAACAGGGACACAACCTGGTTCGGGACGAATGCGCCAAACTAGCGAGCCTCGCATGGAACGGTGTTGTCACAGAACCAGTTCTTCGTGAAAGTGCTGATGGCAGCCCCGGCCTGGTGGCACATGAAGGTTCATGGTGTGTGGGACCGTGAGAGACCTGCGTTTTTTGATACCCGCGTCATAAACGCTGACGCAGTCTCTTACACTTCCATGGACTGGCCAACCATCTCTCGCCATGCTGCCCAAGCCAAACATGCAAAATATGACAGAATAGCCGAAGATCTGAGAGGTTCTTTCACGCCACTCGTAATTTCATGCGATGGAGCATTGCATAAAGAGTATGACGCTTTTCTCAAGAATGCCTCCTTACGCCTTGCCAACAAATGGTCCAAATCCTACTCTCAAGTAATGATGTGGACGCGAGTGAAAACTCAATTCTCCGTCCATCGAGCGGTTTCCATGAGGCTAAGAGGCCCAAGGAAACAAGTCCGAGGACTCGGACTGGAGGATGGAGCAGCAATTTGGCTCCCACAAGACTAACTCCTCCACATTTACGCTCGCTTGCTCGCACGCTCGCACGCTCGCAAAAACAAAAAACCCTTTGGCATAAATCAATTTCAATTTTCGGCAAACTTTTGGCATACCAACTTGAACTTTTGGCGACTCATTTTGAACTTTCGGCAGATCCATTACGTTTCGACAACGACTGGAGTCCTTGTCCACCTTCATTCCCTCTACAATGTTCAATAAAGTGTTTTTCTCTCTCACTTGAAATGTACACGTAAATTGATTGTTTTCTGAAAGACTTTCAACGTTTGATTAACGATTCGTTGGCCTTGGAGCACACTCAGCTGATCAGTGACCACTCAGGCGCCTTCAGTATTCTCCATTGACCCGCCCTCTCAAATTTCAGCTTCCTGCGTTCAACAGGAGAGAAAATGGCCTTGGAGCTCACTCAGCTGATCAGTGACCACTCAGGCGCCTTCAGCATTCTCCATTGACCCGCCCTCTCAAATTTCAGGTTCCTGCGTTCAACAGGAGAGGAAACGGCCTTGGAGCACACTCAGCTGATCAGTGACCACTCAGGCGCCTTCAGCATTCTCCATTGACCCGCCCTCTAAAATTTCAGCTTCCTGCGTTCAACAGAAGAGAAAATGGCCTTGGAGCTCACTCAGCTGATCAGTGACCACTCAGGCGCCTTCAGCATTCTCCATTGACCCGCCCTCTCAAATTTCAGGTTCCTGCGTTCAACAGGAGAGGAAATGGCCTTGGAGCACACTGAGCTGATCAGTGACCACTCAGGCGCCTTCAGCATTCTCCTTTGACCCTGCCTCTCAAATTTCAGGTTCCTGCGTTCAACAGGAGAGGAAATGGCCTTGGAGCTCACTCAACTGATCAGTGACCACTCAGGCGCCTTCAGCATTCTCCATTGACCCGCCCTCTCAAATTTCAGCTTCCTGCGTTCAACAGGAGAGAAAATGGCCTTGGAGCTCACTCAGCTGATCAGTGACCACTCAGGCGCCTTCAGCATTCTCCTTTGACCCTGCCTCTCAAATTTCAGGTTCCTGCGTTCAACAGGAGAGGAAATGGTCTTGGAGCTCACTCAGCTGATCAGTGACCACTCAGGCGCCTTCAGCATTCACCATTGACCCGCCCTCTACAATTTCAGCTTCCTGCGTTCAACAGGAGAGGAAATGGTCTTGAAGCTCACTCAGCTGATCAGTGACCACTCAGGCGCCTTCAGCATTCTCCATTGACCCGCCCTCTAAAATTTCAGCTTCCTGCGTTTAACAGGAGAGAAAATGGCCTTGGAGCTCACTCAGCTGATCAGTGACCACTCAGGCGCCTTCAGCATTCTCCATTGACCCGCCCTCTCAAATTTCACTGCGGGAGTTCTATTTCCTTACCAACGGCTTGGTTGCACGTGAAAATCATTATAAAAGGCGCGTAACGGTTTTAACACAGAATGTGTTTTTGCGATGACCTACCGAAAAAAAAACTCGGCGCTTTGCGCCTCGGCGGGGGGCTCCGCCCCCCTGCAACCCCCGGTTTATTTCTTTTTCCATACTCTGTATGAAATCATAGGAACACAGAATGTGTTTTTGCGATACTAGTCATCCGTTAAATAAAAAACAACAATAATAAATGTGGAGTTGACATTAACATGACAACCAATAAACATATCACCAGATGTTTTTTCTGTCGCTTTTTCGTGACGATTTTTTTTCGGTAGGTCATCGCAAAAACACATTCTGTGTTAAAATCGTCACGAAAAAGCGACAGAAAAAACATCTGGTGATACGTTTATTGGTTGTCATGTTAATGTCAACTCCACATTTATTATTGTTGTTTTTTATTTAACGGATGACTAGTATCGCAAAAACACATTCTGTGTTCCTATGATTTCATACAGAGTATGGAAAAAGAAATAAACCGGGGGGTGCAGGGGGGCGGAGCCCCCCGCCGAGGCGCAAAGCGCCGAGTTTTCTGTCGCTTCATCGTGACGATTTTTTTTCGGTAGGTCATCGCAAAAACACATTCTGTGTTAAAATTTCCGTCCGTCCGCCATACGCCGTACGCGGCACTTTTCTTAGCAACACTGGACCGATTTGGTTCAAATTTGGTATATGGGCTCCATTTGGGGTCTAGTTGTGCCGCGAAGCTTTTGGTTGATGTAGGTCACTTCTAAGGGGTGAAAATTAGGGGTTGAAATTTTCAAGAGTGCCCTAGCTCGAAAAAATCTCGAAATAAAGGAATCGTTTTTTCACCAATTTTAACCTTCCGGTACCCGCGCCATTTCGCTTTTCAATTCACACCGCGTGGCGGCACCCATGCCGCCCATGAAAATGAAGTTTTAACTGCTCAAAGTCATTATTGTAAAGGTTGTTAACAGCTGTGTCAATATGCTAGGTAAACCACCTGAATCAAACTTACTATAATTTTATAGTTTGTATGCTCATAAACCAAATAAATAGGTACCTACTGTGGGCTCCCGCCCACTGGAACGCTTCTCCAGTAGGGTGGGGCTGGGTCAACGCCACCGACCCCCTTCGGCCTGACTCGTAGGTGACGTCAACGAGAGCCAATCAAGAGGCGCCAAATTACACCTCGCGCGCCCTCCCCCCTCCGGCCGGAGAAGCGGCAAGAGCTTCTCCCCCACCATCACCGCCGCCCCCGCCAACACCACCTCGCGGGAGGAGGGGGGAGAGAAGACGGAACCTCGGGTCAGGCCTGGACGACACTACTCCCCTCCCGACCTCTGCCAAGTTAACAGCCACCGCGAGCCCCGAGCCCATGAGCTAGTTTAACTGCCCCAGTATCCCCCCACGCCGCCACGCTGTACGACCCTATTTGGACATCAGCCGCCACGGATCCTACCTCGCCACACAACATCGAAAGGTTACCTACGGGCCCCAACGTGAGTGCACAAACTAATATTACATTTCATTCCATTGGCCAATGAACTAGGAGTGACGTGTAGTCATAAGAGTAAAAACTTAACAACATTAACAATATTTCGCCACGAAACTTAGTTGAAATTGAACTTTAGTAGACTTTCTGATTGAACCTCTGATTTTCTGACCATGCAATGAACTTGAACACCAAATGATTAATGGATTGTAACGATATATTAGGAAACCATACTGAGTAAAATTCTGTTCATACTTACCACAAAACTTGCCTTCAGCAAATCGCCACGAACTTTGAAGTTGTCTTTTCATTTAATAAAAGTGCCATATATTTGTATTTCCGTTTACCTTTCTGTCCGAGTATACCTGGTTACCAATTTGATAGTTGAGGCTAGTGCATCGCCACACCTCAAGGTTTTGACAAGTCCCTTCAGGACCGCCACGTAAGCCCATAAGGCAGGAACACATTTGTGTATCCAATTTGCATTTGGCCCTTCAGGCTTTTAATTTTCAGCATAAATCGCCACGAGACGCTTCAGGTCGCCACGCTTTTTCACCACGCTTTTCGCCACGCATCTTTAATTCTAAATTCTTCACAGGTAAATACCTTTCTTCACAATTTATCTGTGTTTCGACTTTTGTCTTGTTTTCTTTTCAGCCAATATTCATTTTCAAATCAACCCCCCCCAACAACTCGTGCGATAGCTTGGGCTGTCGAGTTCATTAACCTAGTTGGTGAGCCCGACCACCCAAGCGCCTAGATCCTCTAGGACAAAACACTAAAGATATACCTGCGAGTTGATAGCAGAGGTGAACCTTTCCCTTCACCACTGGTACCCAAGTTGCCAGGTATATCCGAAGTTACAAACTTACAAACTGGTGGCAGCTAGCGGGATCTTTGTGTGAGTTAGCCTCACACGAGCCCACAAATTAAATAGTAAGGTTTTGTATCGCCACGAGTTGTTTTCAAAATTTAGAGTCACAAATTCAAATTTAAATAAAGCGAAACACATAGTCTAACCAGGTATACTGTTAGGTAGGATGTGCATCCGTTTATTGTAATTATAGGAAAAGTGACGTAAACGCAGCCTCCTATCTCGATCGCCACGATCGCCACGATCGCCACGAAAATTCTTCAAAATTCCAGTAGTAACCTGTTTTTCTTCAATAAGACCGACAACAGACGCAGACAGATTTTTCACCCTAGTGGTAGTAGTTAAACTCCGACACATTCACCTACACTTCTTTCTAACAAACCGACAAAATGTCTTTAAATTTGTCGGGAGCAAGCGACCGAGGAGAAGGTACACACTCCTCCGTCGGTCCCGAAGCAGTAGAAGCCATGACACAAACGATGAGGGAGATGAATATACTCCTTCAGCGTTATAACACAGCCACACACGAGGGTGAACGCGGGGACTTACCGCGCTCAGTATTTCTAGAACTTGAACCATGGGACCCAGACGCTTCAGGCGCACTCAGTGTAGTTTCGTTCTTTGCAAATTTTGACCTAGTGACCGCGGGCTTAACCTCTCAACAACGTTATCGAATACTGCGCACAAAAACACGCGGGATCGCGAAGCAGTTTTTGATTGACCGTGATGACGCCATGGACGTTGACAACGTCTACGAAATCGTCAGGGAGGACATGTTGCGGTGGTTCCAAAAAGAAAACCCCCAACATGCGGCCGCTTTACTATGGACAGTAAAACGCAACGCGACGGAGACGCTTCGGCAGTTCGCTGACCGCGTGAGAGGCTTGGCGCGCTGCGCTGTCATGGAAGAAGGAGCGCGTCTGCGACGCCACGAACGAAACGATTGGGTGGAGAAGAAGACGATGGACGCTTTCATCCGAGGCGTCGGGAAGAACATGAGTGCCCTCCTAATCACGAACCGACCGAGATGCATCCAAGACGCTCTAAGCAAAGCTGAAGAACTCGAGGAAACCCTCGATAACACGACCGACCTAGAAGAAAGATGGGATCTAGCGGCCGTCACGAATGATCGTCGGTGCTACAACTGCGGTAGCCACGATCACTTCGCCGCCCGATGCCCACGCAAAGATGACAACACGCAGAAATATAACCGCCACAAAGAAGAAGATCACCGCCGGGACAAACAAAATGAACCACGAAACGAGGAAAAGCCGACTCCGCGTTATCCCTGCATGTTTTGCGCCGATCGAACACATTTTCCCGTGAACTGTCCCTTTAGTCCGCATAAAACAATTTTTTGCGATTTTTGTGGAATGAGAGAGCACTTGGAACAAGATTGCTACAAAAAGAAATGCCTACTCCCCGTATCGCAACCCGTGATGGCACCAGCACACACAATGGAAGTTGTACGCTACAAGAAACCCGCAGAAGAGGACCACATCCCCGCCGTGGAAGCCCCCATGTCACGCACAATGAAGATAACTGTTGGACTAGGCCCCGAAGATCGCGACATGATCGTTGATACCGGCGCCACGCTTTCGGTATTGTCTTCTCCCGTAAAAGGGATCAAACTGCTTCCGACGCGCACTGTCGCGTGGGGCGCGGACGGGATGCCGCTACACTTCGCAGGGGAACAACGCCTCGTCACGCGACTCGGTGGTTGCACTTTCGAACACACCTTCCTCGTGTTCGCGAGAAAAAGCGCCACACTCGATTTGCTAGGACTTGACGTATTGAGACGCGTACCCATTACCTTTACCACGGGTCCAACCATGAAATTTCACGCACTGGAGGAGAAAGCACTACCATATACTCCTGTCGACCTACTCGACGAGCCGTATAGCGTGGGGGTGGTGTTGCGACCGGATTGGCGGGAAAACGGGACGCTTGGTAGTCAACAACCACATTTTGACACAAGCGCACCCATCCCTAGTACCTTTTCGGGAGCAACAGCCACTCCCCAAGTTGACGAACAAGCGACGCCTGTTCGCCACGCGCGTACTGACGCCTCGAGTACACCGACCACGCCCGCCACGAACATCAGCGGAACCGGAAGCATGAAGTTTTGGAGTAGGAATTATGGTGGCGTCACCACGCCGATAGACGCACCCGTCAATCTGTACGACCACGCATCTCGCCACGAAACCCCTAATGAAAAACAGACGCCTAGAAACCCCGAAAGGGTCCCCGAAGAACCAAGAAGAGTACGTTTTGAGGACATGGTGACCGTTTATGGTGATGAAGAACCAGCCACGCAAGAACAAGCGACGCCCATTCGGTTCGACACAAGCTACGAACAACCTGAAAATTTGTCGCTTGACCAATATATTGATGCAGCTGTCGAAAGGGCAATCCGGAAACTCGACGCGCCCGTCGCCACGATGATACGGAGCTTCAACGCCACGCCCGATCGACACGAAAACATGATCATCGCCACGCCGCAGCAACTCAACGATACCGTGATGGTTACACCACACCAACATGACAACACGGTGGTCGCCACGCCAAATCGCCACGTCGCCACGGTGGTCGCCACGCCCGAAAAAATAAATACAGATCTTGACATCCTAACAATGTTGAACGAGGAAAAGACAATTGAAAATACACCCGACATGCAGATTGAGAAAATCGTCACGCAGCACCTCAAATCACTGATGCAAATTGAGGGAGCACACGCTGACCGAAGCCCGAAAAACGACGAAAATGTTCAAAACGATGAAAAAATGGGGTTAATTAACACCCTGCAAGATGACAAAGAAAATGAGGAATGGGAAGAGGTCCCCACTGACCAATGGGATCCGCCATTACCCGAATTTGACACCGTTCTCAATGACAAATTGAAAAATCTGAACGAAACGGACGCAGAACCGACGAGGAATTTGTTGAATACATTCCGGGACTTATTCAAGCCACCTACGGGGGAGGGGTGCAATTTAAATGTATCCCATGAGATAATCCTCACTAAACCCACCGTTACTCAACAAAAACCTTATCCGGTTCCTCACGCCCTTAGAGAAGTTGTCGAGACACAGCTTAAAGACATGCTCGAGTCTGGAGTAATTAGCCCGTCCACTAGTCCGTGGAGCGCGCCCGTCTTATTAGTCAAGAAAAAGACGCCGCCGGGGGAAAAGCAGCTTTGGCGTTTTTGTACCGACTTTCGTCAACTTAACAAAATTACCAAAGGAGACGCATATCCCCTTCCACGACTACAAGAAACACTCGCCATGCTCGGACAGTGCAAATGGTTCTCTACGATCGATCTTATAGCTGGGTATCATCAAATTCCGGTACATGCCGACTCAAAGGAAAGAACTGCCTTCTCTGTCCTTGGACGCCATTTCCAGTATGAAAAAATGCCCTTCGGGTTGAAGAACGCACCCGCCACGTTTCAACGCGCGATGAATGACGCGCTCGATGGAATTCTCGGAAACAACTGTCTCGTCTATCTCGACGATATAATTGTGTTTTCCGCCACGCGGGAAGAACATCTCGAGAAGCTCAATCAGGTTTTCACACGTCTATCAGAAGCTCGATTACAAGTAAACATCGCTAAATGCGACTTTCTCAAGAACGAAGTGCGATTCCTAGGACACCGCATCACCACGGACGGAATTCTCACGGAACCGGAGAAAACAAGGGCCATTAAGGAGTTCCCGATACCTACCTCAATGGTGAAATTGCAATCCTTTTTGGGCCTCGCCAGTTTTTACCGGAGGTTTATCCCTAAATTTTCCGAGATCGTTGTTCCGTTGACCGAGCTGTTGAAGAAAACTAATCCCTTCGAGTGGACCGAGAGACAACAAAGGGCGTTCGACGAACTCAAGGACAAACTGACCAGCGAACCCATCCTCGCCTACCCCGATCTGACGAAACCTTTTATCCTCGCAACCGATGCATCCGGCTTCGCCTTGGGAGCCGTCCTCTCACAAAATTTTGATGGGGAAGAGAGGCCCGTAGCTTATGCGAGTCGCAAGTTGAACCCGGCCGAAACCAGGTACTCGGTCACCGAACGAGAGCTTTTAGCGGTTGTGTGGGCGGTCCGACATTTCCAGGAATACCTGCTCGGACAAACGTTCGAACTTCAGACCGACCACATGGCTCTTACCGCCGCCATGCATCTTCGTGACCCGACTTCGCGCATCGGACGCTGGATATTACGCCTAGCGGAATACGACTTCATACCCCGATATAGACCAGGCACACAAATGGGACACGCCGACGGGTTGAGTAGAGGCGACGTTGCGATTGTAACCCTCGAATTTCCGCGAGAACTCATGATTGCCGCTCAAGACTTGGACAACTGGATTCAAGCCCTCGTTCTCGATAGAAAACACGAGAATTTACGCAACACAAACGGCGTATGGGAAACACGCGTCCGTCAAGACGGAAAACACGAATGGGTACCACTAATTCCAACTTCGCTACGAGAATGGCTGATTGATCGCTGTCATAAGAACGAATGGGCAGGACACCCAGGAGCGGAAGTCACAGAAAAACTCGTCCGGAGACTTGGAACGCGGCCCCGACTTGCGAAAGATGTTCGAGAAAATCTTCAACGTTGCGAAACCTGTGCGCGACGAATTACACCATCCGGACTTCGGAATCCTATCCAAAGGCCGTTGCTTCCCGAACGTCCCGGACAGATTGTCGGCATAGATTTCGTCGGCCCCATCTCAAACGGAAACACGACCAAGTATATACTCACCGCCGTGGATCATTTCACGAAATACGCGGAGGCGTATATTACTTCAGATTGCACAGCTGGAACCGTCGCCCGAAATCTTGCGAACAAATACATTCCGACACACGGTGTTCCCGAAAGGTTGGTCTCGGACCGTGGTACCGCTTTTACGGCCGGATCAACAAGAGAACTGTGCAAAAACTGGGGTATAAGACAAATTTTTACCACAGCTTATCATCCGGAAAGTAACGGAGTCTGTGAAAGATTCCACCGGACGCTAGCCAACATCTTAGCGAAAATATCCAAAAAGACGAAAGAATGGGAAAGTATGCTCCCCATTGCGCTTGCAGCATATCGCTCGACCCCGCACAAAAGCACGGGATTCAGTCCGAATTTTCTCACCTTCGGTCGTGAATTGCGAATGCCCAACGAAACACTGCAGAACTTGAAACCCCGTGCCGATGAGACCACCACGATGAGAAATCTGAGGATCGCACGCGACGCCACTCACCAAAGCCTTCAAGAGGCGTGGCGGCGGCGTAGCGAAGCTATCAACTCACGACGAACTTTGAGGTCCTTCGAGGGAGGCGACGCCGTATATCTAAAGGACATGCAACCGCCACCCGGAGTTGTGAAGAAATTTTGGAGTCCATGGAGTGGTCCATGGATAGTACTGAAGAAACATTCCGATGTTACTTATGAAATTAGAGACTTACCGGATATTCGAAGACAAACTGTGCACATCAATCGCCTTAAGCCAGCTTTCGTGTTGGGAGTACCAGACGAAACGTTCATCGATCCCCACGATTCCCCGTCGAATCCACGAGATGTTGCGACACCAGAACCCCTCGACACGACGTTGACACCTGAAACAAACAAAGAAGATTGGTATGAAAGTTACGGTTGGTCGACACCGGCAGCTGTGGCGCCAGCACCGGTACCCACCACCAGCTCGAAAGAACACACGCCGAGGACACCTCGAGGAGAGGCGTCAACCCAACATAGTATCCCTTCGGAACTGGATCGTGACATGGACGCGGATCACAATTTCGATCGCTCCACCGAACGTGAAACGGAAAGAAGTGAAATACCTCACGGGACTGACGACCCTCAAACGAGCCGTGCTGATCGCCACGAGATTCCACTCCGCCACACCAAACACCATGACGAGTCCGCCGATCGCAACGCCGATCGCAACGCCACTCGCAACGACGATCGCAACGCTGACCGCCACAAGGTGCGATGTACAGAAGAAGTCAACGAAGATGGAGAGCCAATTGAATCTTCCGATGAAGAGTTCGAGAAAGCGAAGGAAGATCCACCTGCTAAGAGACTTTGTGAAGAAATTGAGGAGACACCTAGTCGTTATCCATTAAGAACAAGGCACAAAACTGTCGACTATAGGCTACTCCACTTAGGGAAAAAGACACACTGACAAACTACTAGGGTACATACACATCACACTGACCGACCCTTCAGGTCCCATTACACTTGGACCCTTCAGGTCACCCCATTTCACTTGGACCCTTCAGGTCACCAAATTTAACTTGGACCCTTCAGGTCGTAACACTTCGCTTTGATCCTTCTGATCGCCTACTTCTTATGGCTACACTGTCCTACTACGGCCGTGCATGAAAAGTTGAAGTACCAACGTAGAATTCCTATTGAAGCAAGTCACTTTTCCTAGGCCAGGATGTCACATAGGGTATTGTTCTGTTTGTTGTAGGATATGGCACATGAGAAAAATATGGAGTCAGAGTTGGACGGAGGTCCCATCACGCCCGACCCCGTTGTGGTTCTTATGCGAAAACGCTGCGAGGAAGCCAAAGAACAACTGGCCGATCGACCGGAAGGCTTCGTCGAGACCGCAGCACCCATCGGCGATCCATTCCCCACCCTGGAAACCCTGGCAAACTACGTGAGGTTCACGATGTGCGGCGACACTCCCGCCGCCCGCCAGACAACCGGGCGTGCGGCGCTCCAGACGGCCCTTGACGTCGCCATGTGGCTCCCGGCCTATCAGAGAATTGTGCTGGAACGGAATGCCTTGCTCCGTCGGCAAGCACAATGGCTCGAAGATAGGCGAGCACTCATCCTGGAACGCAACGAGGCCATCGCAGAGGCGAAGCGGGCCAAGGCACAGGTGGACGCAGAGCCACCTGCGGCACGGACGCGGACATCTGAGGCACCCTCACAGGCACCAGCAGAATCACCTGCGACGAGGTCTGCAGGAGCTGTGGGGGAGTTGGCCCCTTCCCCAGCTCCATCGGCGATGGTCCTCTCCGTCTCATCGAGATCCTACTCTCCGGAGCTTCCGGACTGCGGCATCCCCCTTCCCTCTTCAAGCCCTCCGCCTCGAGCTCAGAGCCGGACCGGCATATTTGCGGACTCGGACTGGGACCACGACGAAAACCCAAGCAGCCAACCACCACCTGAGCCGCTACCCACTCCCATCCGCGAACCTCAAGTGATCTTGCAGGCAGGCAGCCCACCCCCGTCCAAACCGGAGTTGAAGATCAAGATTACGCGGCGCAAGAAGACCATCTGCCCAGTCTGCACCCGACCCGCCCCGAAGATGTTCAAGTTCCGCTGTCCTGCCTGCAAGGAGTTTTGGGAGCGGCTCAAGGCCATGCATAGGAAGGGGCAGGAGCTGCCGACCTGCGCCAAGGATCATTCCAACCGCCGAAACCCCACAAGATGCCGAGGTTGCCGTCGCCACGCCTACGAGCAGGCCATCAAGAAGGCGCGCCCCTCCGAACCCCTAGCCATCCCCAGTGTCGTCTTTGACGACCCTGGCTCCCGGGGGGACGGGGGGTGTGGGCTCCCGCCCACTGGAACGCTTCTCCAGTAGGGTGGGGCCGGGTCAACGCCACCGACCCCCTTCGGCCTGACTCGTAGGTGACGTCAACGAGAGCCAATCAAGAGGCGCCAAATTACACCTCGCGCGCCCTCCCCCCTCCGGCCGGAGAAGCGGCAAGAGCTTCTCCCCCACCATCACCGCCGCCCCCGCCAACACCACCTCGCGGGAGGAGGGGGGAGAGAAGACGGAACCTCGGGTCAGGCCTGGACGACACTACTCCCCTCCCGACCTCTGCCAAGTTAACAGCCACCGCGAGCCCCGAGCCCATGAGCTAGTTTAACTGCCCCAGTATCCCCCCACGCCGCCACGCTGTACGACCCTATTTGGACATCAGCCGCCACGGATCCTACCTCGCCACACAACATCGAAAGGTTACCTACGGGCCCCAACGTGAGTGCACAAACTAATATTACATTTCATTCCATTGGCCAATGAACTAGGAGTGACGTGTAGTCATAAGAGTAAAAACTTAACAACATTAACAATATTTCGCCACGAAACTTAGTTGAAATTGAACTTTAGTAGACTTTCTGATTGAACCTCTGATTTTCTGACCATGCAATGAACTTGAACACCAAATGATTAATGGATTGTAACGATATATTAGGAAACCATACTGAGTAAAATTCTGTTCATACTTACCACAAAACTTGCCTTCAGCAAATCGCCACGAACTTTGAAGTTGTCTTTTCATTTAATAAAAGTGCCATATATTTGTATTTCCGTTTACCTTTCTGTCCGAGTATACCTGGTTACCAATTTGATAGTTGAGGCTAGTGCATCGCCACACCTCAAGGTTTTGACAAGTCCCTTCAGGACCGCCACGTAAGCCCATAAGGCAGGAACACATTTGTGTATCCAATTTGCATTTGGCCCTTCAGGCTTTTAATTTTCAGCATAAATCGCCACGAGACGCTTCAGGTCGCCACGCTTTTTCACCACGCTTTTCGCCACGCATCTTTAATTCTAAATTCTTCACAGGTAAATACCTTTCTTCACAATTTATCTGTGTTTCGACTTTTGTCTTGTTTTCTTTTCAGCCAATATTCATTTTCAAATCAACCCCCCCCAACAACTCGTGCGATAGCTTGGGCTGTCGAGTTCATTAACCTAGTTGGTGAGCCCGACCACCCAAGCGCCTAGATCCTCTAGGACAAAACACTAAAGATATACCTGCGAGTTGATAGCAGAGGTGAACCTTTCCCTTCGCCACTGGTACCCAAGTTGCCAGGTATATCCGAAGTACAAACTTACACTACCTAAAATCATAAACAGCCAACTTTTTCCGATGAAATCGACATGATTGTTTCCTCAACCAAATTATCGTTATAGCAGTACAGATGGGTTCTATATTCATTAGCGCTCCCAGGGAGGGAGGAGGGAGCAAGTAAAAAAAGCCAATCAATTTTTCTATTCAAGAACTTTTATTGGACTAGCCAGATTGCAACTGATAACGCTGGCGCGACGTTTGACTCGGCAAGATGAAACCAGCGTGATCTCTGGATAAATATGGTAACAGTTACTAACAAATAGCAGTAGATCCCGCCGTCCGTGAATCAAGAATGCGCGAGTAAATACGAAAACTAAGGTCGAGGCGGCACGGGTGCCGCCTACGCGTGTACCAGAAGGTTAAATAGTATTGAATTTTTAAAAATTTTTGAGACCACCCGGAGCTCTGTAGGACAAACCGTTCGGTCCCTACGAGTGCTTGTAGGCTTTCCTTCGATAAAACCGAATCATGAGTGTGAATCGAAAAAGAGGTCTAATCTCCATTCAAATTTTATCGGACTAAAATGCGATCGCTGTTCATTTCTTCGATTTGTATACAGTTTTGCCTTCTGCGTAACCAGTAATCAAATTTCTATATGAAGCTTTCTATTTTTCCAATCGAGTGTGAAGCGTTTAGTTCTTTCTAATAAACTTGATTGTGAAGGTTTGAAGCCAGTATGATGTGGTAGCTGGTAGGTAAAAAAAAGTTAGTTGGTAAAAAAATATTGGTGGGTAAGAAACGCTGCAAATCATTGCTCAAAGGCTTCTTCACTCTTCAGATCACTGATCAGCTGAGTGAGCTCCGAAGCCATTTTCAATCCTATTGAATGGAAGTGCTCTTCCAGGCGTCTCCAGCATTCGAGGAAATCTTCTTCACTCCTCAGATCACTGATCAGCTGAGTGAGCTCCAAAGCCATTTTCAATCCTATTGAATGGAAGTGCTCTTTCAGGCGTCTCCACCATTCGAGGAGATCTTCTTCACTCCTCAGATCACTGATCAGCTGAGTGAGCTCTGACGCCATTTTCAATCCTATTGAAAGGAAGTGCTCTTCCAGGCGTCTCCAGCATTCGAGGAGATCTTCTTCACTCTTCAGATCACTGATCAGCTGAGTGAGCTCCGAGGCCATTTTCAATCCTATTGAACGCAGGAAGCTGAAATTTGAGAGGGAAGGTCAAGGGAGAATACAGATGGTGGTAGGTGGTATTGATGGAGAACCAGTGATCTATACAGAAGAGTGATCTATACAGAAAATAATAAACCTTTGAGCAATGATTTGCAGCGTTTTGTGCTTTAGAACTAAACCGCTTTTTTTCATTACCTGTTGGTCAATTTCCTGACAAGAACTTTTAGAATACGAACCAATGCAAATAGAGATACTAAACCATTATCATTTCTCGACTTTTTCGTTTATTTATTTGTTTATTTATTAATTTTTTTTTTTGAAATGTATCACTTTTGTGAAATGTCAACTTGAGTGCGGTTTGAAAAGATGTGAATCCTTCAAATTCAAATTTTCAGTGGAATTTAACGTGTCAGTCATTTCAATAATTTTTGCCTGTTTGTAGACAATTTTTTAAAATGCAAACTTCAAAATTATCCAATTTTTACAAACTGTTAAAATTTTAGCCGTTGAAACTAAAGTTCATTTGCACTCAAATTGTACTTTTAGAGCATTTTGAATGATATATTTCCGTGGAAAAACTGGGAAATAATGGTTTGGCTTTGACAGAAATTTATAAATTCACTCAGATTTCGCGTTTGAAACGTTTTTCATTCATTCCTTGCCTGTTTGTGGTCAATCTCTCAACCTGAAAGATTCTTCAAGATCGTCTGATTTTAAGAAATTTTTCTGAATTGAAGAACATACGGTATAATATTATACCGCGTATTTATGAAACATATTGTTTAGTAATGCATGCATTCCAGGGGACGTATTAAAAAAGTGATACACAAATAATTGCACCTATATCATAACAACATATTCGCAGTAATCAGAATTGTATTCAACTGATTAACCATGAGTTTTCTTCTTTCTCTTTTATCTGTCCTCAATTCGATGCGGCTCCTTGCGGAATTTGGTCACTTTTCTTCAACATCACTCGCCGCCATGTCTGGTCCTCTCTCTCGCCTCTACTATTGGTAATTATGCGATTTAATATGCATTTTGACCGTTTTATTATTCATTGAATTAAACGTATACATCAATATCTGCATCATGATAAGCAACAAAACGATAAACAATCGCTTCCGAAACTGTTATAACATTATGAATACACCATCAGCAGTTCCGAGGACATCTCTGCGCGATAGACAAATATAAATAAGCGAACAAGATAAGCGGAAAAAAATCAGTTTTATTTTCCATTTTTTAATTGGAGCTTTAATTTGAGCTTCAAGCCTATAAGAAATGATTAAAATTGATAGAGGAAAAATGCGACTTATAAGTAGGGGGCTTCAATGGTAAGCCGTCAATGGTAAGTCGTTCCCCAACGAAAGTTTGAAAGTCTGACCGATGTTCAAACTTTTTCATGCATCCCGGTGACATTTACTCATTCCAATTTTGGAGGTTTGGTCTATTCCACTGAAACAAAACAAATTTGAACATATTTCACGATTTTTCTTGTTGGTTTTATCTTTGTTTTTCATTATTAGGATACTTACCTCAAAAACATTGGTACTGACATAACCAATCTCCTGAAAAGATTTACAACTACTTATACGAAAAAATATAGGTTTCTATTTCATTTAGGATAAGTGTATAGATGAAATACCAAAAACTACTCATCAGAAACATTCTGTTAAAGCATGAAAAATCTGCTTTCATTCTGGAGGATTTATGAGTAATTATGTAATGTATGAGTAAGTATATAATGAGTAAGTAATAATGAGTATGAGTAAGTAATTAAGTAAAGATTAAAACACCCCTTTCGGTATAAGTTCTACAATTATCCCCCAATATCTCTCTCAATACTGAAACTTCCATTTATCAATCTACAGGTCACAACCCTGATGATGAACTTGATGACGATGAAGAATCCGAGATCGGGAAGTTCCCGATAAGCAAAGAGCTGAAGAAGAAACTGATTAAAACCCTCTTCGAAACTTACTTTTTCGGTCCTTATGCGGTTGAGGATATGAGCAGAGCCGTCGATATTATGAAACGGGTAACCGTTAAACCTGGTGACGTAATAATCAAGTAAGTTTTGAACCAAATCTCTGAGAAAGTCCGCAGGCATCCTGATAGCTCAGGTCTCATGTATCATTTTGTCAGCACTTGAACGAAATCCCTAGATATCTGCTGATTTAAAAAAGTTTTCCATACTCACAATAGCTTCGGTATAACGTAGTCACTCCCAGAGTTTTCAACAATTCGAGCAATACAAGAAAATTCCGAAAGTTGACAAATTGTATCTTTTTAATTTTAGTTTTGTTTATTTGCGAGTATGTATCATATTTAGGAATTTTGGTTTTGCGGATTCCAAGTTAGATTTTTCGGATTATTATTTTCAAAAATGAATCTTTGGAATCGAGCAAGAAAAAAATTAACATCCCCCCCCCCACACCAGGAATAATTTGATTGTTTGCGTTTCAAAGAATAAAATGAAAAACAAAACAAAAAAAGTCCATCCGCCGTAGACGACGTTGATGCCAATCACTTCTAAGGGGTGAAAAATAGGGTTTTTTCATTTTCAAAAGCGCTCTTGCTCGAAAACTCTCGAAATAAAGTTTTTTTTTTCGCCAACTGGAAATGGAATTGAATTTTTGGAGTCAAATGAGACCACCCAGAGTTCTGGATAACAAACTGTTCGCTCTTTTTGTGAACTTAAGGGTAGGATTTACGATAAGTCAGAAACACGTATATGAATCGCAAAAGAGGCCCAATCATCTGGAAAAAAAGTAGTCAAAAATTTCAGGTGGCTCTGGCTTAGGTGACCAGGCATTGTTTTACTTACCTGCCAGTATTTACTATTAACGGAAAGAAAATTCTTAACACATTTTGTTTTCCATCAATTAGACAAGGTGACAAAGGTGACGACAGTCGCTCTATCTACGCCATCGAGTCCGGAACTTATGATGTGATTTGGTCTAATACAAATGGCCACTTGAAACTCAAACTTCACACGTACAATAACTACGGATTATTTGGCGAATATGGTTTCTTCTATAATTCTCCAAGGAGTGCCACAGTGACGGCGAAAACCGCCGGAGTTCTTTACTCATTGGATAGGAAAAAATTTGATAAACTCGGGTTGAAGAAGATGTATTAGCACAACATTATAACAGGTTCGTTAAATTTACACTGGAGCATACTTTGGACCAGCAAATTCACCAAGAACCACGGATACAAAAATCCACGGAAAATACCGACACAGATATTGAGTGTCAAGACCAGGAGAGTATAATGTACTCTCTATGTATATTAAACTGTGCTACAGCATGCTTACCAGAGCGCTCTGTACTTCATATTATGAAGTACATAATATGAAGTGCTTCATAATATGAAGTACAGAGTGCTCTAGTAAGCATAGCATTAACGATAACTTCATTTCGCATGGCGAGAGTGCACTTGTCTGCCTTGGGACTTCTGTCATGTTGGGAGGTACGTGGGGATGGTTTGTTAGCTGGTCCACATAGTTAGTTTTAGAAGGCTAGTCATACAGTACTTTTTGTAATTCCGTTACGATGATCGAATGAATTTGTATCCGTAATCACGATCAAGAATCTTAATCCCGTCAATTTCGTGGTTTTTCGAACTCAGTTTTGACTATCGTTGCTCATAGGCCCTTCTTCCTGTCAGCATCAAAAATTGGTTTATCTGATCGTTTGAGCGGGTCTCATATTCATTGCGAGACATCACTAACGTCCGAGACAGGGTACAAGCTAATTTCCATTAAAATACATTCCTCATTGTCCACTTATCCAATTCCACTGGGATTTTTAGGGTAGTTGGAGGCTGACTTTAATGAACACTTACTGACTATGTTAAACCACATGACAATCTCATCAGTTGGAACCACGGTACAAAATAAAACTGAGTAAAATCGTCTACAAATTTGACATAACAACTTCTATGCTGTATAAGACAATCCACTAAACTCAACAGACATTTATTGATTGGTGCCATTTAAAACATGAAATAATAATAATAATTGATAATATTATTACACTTATGTAACTTACAGAATATTCCTCTAGCTCCTTGTGAATCTTGGAATACCCAGCATACCACCAACCAATAAGAATGGACGGAAAACTGTTCAACTGATGAGTGCTATTTTGATTTTATCGCCAAAAGAAGACCTGGGAATGTACCTGGAATTGACATGCACTTGAAAAAGAATGAGAATTATAATTCATCACCAACATTATCGTTGTTTTTCTTAGTTAACCCTTTCCAATATATCAAACGGGAAATAGCGACAATTCTATTTAATGTAACATCGATGATTATAAACCGTTAAACCCAAGTACACATGCGGACGGCCAAGATATTCTTATTAACCATTCAAATTTGTAGTGGAGTTAGAAGCCGACTTTAATGAATGCTAACTGACGTTTGGTCACATCACAATCCTTTGTGAATAAGCTTCAGTCCACTGTACTTCGCAGACTTTAAATTTGATTGGTTTCATTCAAAAGATGATAATAAATCATATGTAACAATTAATATGGTTATGTAGCTTATAGTTACAAAAATGTATGCTAACACTTTTCTAAAAGACGATAGAAAATTGAATCTTCCCTCTCGTTCTCGGTGAATCTGTGAAATATCTAAAAGACCGCCAACCAGTATGATTGGACCGGAAATTGGTCCATTGTTGAATGCCGTTTTGATTTATTTACTTAATGAAATCTGACTTCCAGGTTTGAATGACGTGAAGAGACAAAATAAATAGCCGACGTTCTGCAAACCATGATTTTCTCGAATGTCGAGCGGATCATCAAAGAAGGGGACAGTGCGGAGTTAGTATAAAATCTTGATACGAATTTCTACAGTTTGACTTGATAGGTAGCTAGTGCTTCAAGCTCATCAAATCTCTGTCCTGTTTTCCTATTTGTCAGAGGTCAAAAGGTATACAATTTTCAATTCTACGGGCAAAGAGCTGCTGTTTCTAGTCCCCACCCCAGAGTGAGATTCAGCGGATGAATTTTCAGATGACGACGAGACTTGCGTCTCGCCGCCGAAAGACGAGCAGCCGGAGCTGCGGTCTAGCGGCATTTGTGAAAAGTAAGCTATACCTCGTTTTTACCGCTCATTCCAACATTATTATTCATTAAAAAATTTGACGGTTCTACTTTCCTGCCTTATTAAATTTATTGTAAGGAGAAGAAAACTGTTATTGAATTTATGAGTGACGAATCAAGCAGAATGGATTATTATTGTGGAGATTACCGCTTGCGGAACTTTTTTACGAACGTATTGCTAGGAAAATTTTGCCCAGAGCGGTTGCAATTTTTTGATTCGCAGCTTCTTGGGCAAATTTTTACTGTAAAAAAAAGCAAAAAAAGAAAAACCCCTGAAACAGCCGGATAGGGATAAAAATACGAATTTTTCGTTCTCGTGAAAATTCTAAGTACAGGAATATAGTTTGTCTATTAAAACGCTGCAAACTATTACACAATGGTTTATTATTTTTCTATATTGATCACTCGTCTACAAAGCCCCCCACCATCCAACATGAAGAAAAACATCGATCGCATTTCGGTCAGCTATAATTTGGAAGGAGATTAGGCCTCTTTTGCGATTCTCACTCGTGTTTATGATTTATCGTACGTCCAACCTTTAAATTCTCGTAGGGAGCGAACGGTTTGTCCTACAGAGCTCCGCGTGGTTTCCAAAATTCTAAAAATTCTATAGAATCTTAAATTGAAGGAAAAACAATATCTTTATATCAAACTTTTTTGAGTTAGGGCGTTTTCAAAATTTGAAAATTCATTTTTGAACCCTTAGAAGTGACCTACATCAACCAAAATCTTCGAGGCACAACTAGACCCCAAATGGAGCCTATTTACCAAATTTCATCAAAATCGGTCAATGCTAAGTGGGGAAAGTGCCGCGGACGGCGGACGGACGGCCAAATTTTTATTCGATTTTTGGATTCTACGTATCTTGAAACGTAAACCATCAAAATTTGATGTTTACGATAGACAATTTTTTTCTTGGTCGATTCCAAAGGTTCATTATTGAAGATAATTTGATCGATTTTAGTTCGATTTTAGTTCGATTTTAGTCAAAATGGCAAATTGGGGCAAAGCCCCGCACTCTTTGTGGGGCAAGATCCCGCACAAAATTTGTGCGGGGACTTGCCCCTTCGTTTTTATTTGGAAGACGGCGATGATAAATTTAGGTACCTTCATGCAGTTAACCATGCACAGAATTGACTTATATGTCAGGTACCACTACCTATTTGTATGTAACTTGTTTTTATTCTGTTCCCCACTATCTTCTTTCATTTTATAATTCCAGAAACTAAAGGTACAAGTATCTAACCAGCATTTTGGGAGTTATTAGAATCCTGCAGTTTGTTGTACTTTTTTTAAACGCGATACCTGCTTACTTTGTTACTAAACAAACAATGTGTTAATTTTAGGAAAAAAAAATCAGAAAAATGTATTTTCCTGGACGATCATTTAACTTTTTTCTTGTCTCAAATTTTAGTTGTGTTGCATTTAATTCAATGTTTTGTGATTTTTCGAATATTCTACAATTGACTTTTCATTGTGCATTGAAGATGTGTGGGAAATTTATTACCAGCAAATGCTATAAACTATTTGACTGTGACCCTTTGTTAATTGTTTAAAAAAATGAGTTGCTTACTGTTATTAAGGCATGTGAACTTCAAAAAAGTTTTTATCTTGTAAAAAATGTGATGTTTTGACTGAATAGATGAGCATATTTGAATAAATATATTGGCTTTCTGTCTGAAATTAATGCCTTTCCCCAGAATGGGGCAAACCCCCGCACTGCGGGGATTTGCCCCATGACTGCGGGGACTTACCCCTTCCTGTGGGGCAAAGCCCCGCAGACACAAATTTTTAAAAAACGTTCAGTTCTTCCATAATACTGATGACATAGTGATGAAAATTGTCAGGCATTATAGCCAAGGTCCCAAACTAGTATCCCAATGAGTTGGTTGAGGGATATTGACCTAGTAGGTGTTTATAAATGGAAAACATTCGAAAGTGCGGGGACTTACCCCACCCTACCCTACTTATAATAAAATCGTGGAGGTTTTAAATTTGGGCGAATCGAATAATTATGGCCGTCTAGTGCGAAATTTTTCGCGATTGTTCGTAAAAAGTTCCGCAGGCGGTAATCTTCACTATAATAATCCATTCTGCTTGATTCGTCGCTTCAAAACACAAACATTCAATTACAAGTTTCTTCTCCTCACAATTTAATGAGGCATGAAATTAGAACCGTCAAATTTTGAAATCAGCTGTAAAAACGAGGTACAGCGTACTTTTCAAAAATGCCGCTAGACCGCAGCAACGGCTGCTCGTCTTTCGGCGGCGAGACGCAAGTTGACGACGAGTGGGGCCAAAAGATGCTGGGAGTGGGTGTTGGTCAGCTCTTTGAAAGACTAATTAGTCTTGATTAAGATGGAACATGTAAATGTATCCATTGGAAATAACCACTGAGGTTACAATAGAATTACGAATGAAAAGAGAGAGGAGAGTGGACGGGTGGAGCTGTTTATGGAAGAGAAGAAGAGAGTGAGAGATATTGATTGATTGATTATCGATTTATTTAAACACCAAAATTTTGATCGTTAACGACCAATCATACTAATAACGAGAGGTGAGTCAGTCATAAATTTTAAAAAATAAATATTAACAAGAGAAAACGTTTTGTTAAGTACTGAATGCGTGCATTCCAGGAGACGTCCCATTGGATAAGCAGTAGATCAATTTAAACCCCTTGGTAAGCTATTAAACTTTCTTTTTATTTATTTAGAATTTTAGGCAAGAAACAGTGGTCTCCCCGCTCACACATATCCACCATAACGTGGGATGGGAGCCTCGAATTTGAAGAGCTTTTCAAAATCCATGATCTACGATACCCAACATGCGAATTCGAGTTCACCCCCCCCCCCCCCATCGCAATCAACCAAGAGAACCCAAATGGATCCCATATACCAAATTTGAACCAAATCAGTCCAGGGTTGCTAAGAAAACATTTTGTATTCGATTTTCGGAATCTACGTACTTTGAAACGTAAACCATCAAATGTTGAGGGTCGGTGAGATTGAAATTTTTTTTCGTTCGATTCCAAAAGTTCATTATTGAAAATAATAAATCAAAAAAACACTTTCGGACCAACCAAGATTCAAAATTGAGCTAGCACACAGCAGTGGTGATGAAATCATTCCAATAGCGATGAAAATGACGTGGAATTCCACCCCTGATTCCTCGTATCTGCCAGAGGCCCAACAAGCCGGAAAACTTCAATTTCCATGGGCGATACCACGTTTTTTCGCATTAAAACGTATTTTTCACCCCTAGTTAGCGGAGTAAACTAAAAACTAATTATACCATTGGAAAGCTGAGATTTTTGCGCAGTTTTGGGTGTGAAAAAAGTGGAAAACCATGTGGAAGTAAAATCTTAATAATCAAATAGAAAAGTAGGACATTTAGATGATTTGACAAGAATGACTTTATGAGTTGATTTTGCACCAATCATGACCTTACAAAAAGTTTTGTGTAACCAATAGAAAGATGGGGAATTTAACGCCCTATCCAACGGTGTATTTACATTTCAAATTGCACGTAAATTCAGAGAGTTATGGTTTTTTCATGGCTCAAGTTCGAAAACACGAAAAAAAGTCTGCCAAGTGGGTGTGGCGCATAACTTCCTCGTATCCATAACCCGATTGTATAGATGATCCAATGCATAGTGAAAAACGATGCAAATCATTGCCCAAAGGTCTATTATCGTCTGTATAGATCACCATTATATATAGATCAGTGGTTCTCCATCAATAGCACCTACCAACATCTGTATTCTCCCTTGACCTTCCCTCTCAAATTTCAGCTTCCTGCTAGGGATGTCCCAAAAGTATCGATACATATCGATACTTTTTTTTCCTGATATATATCGTAGTATCGATACTTTTTTTCCAGTATCAGAGGCGATACTTTTTTACCTCTCACACTAGATCAAAATTATATCTATTTTTTATCTCTCACATTAGATGAAAGTCTCGAATTTCAGTAGGTACCTCTTTCTCTACGTAGATTGTTGGGAGACCAACAAACTAAACAAAGATGATGTACCACCACCTCCAGCTCTCTATGTGTCTGTTCGGAGAGGCAGTCCAGAACAGTTCGGAAACAAACCAGAACTGAAAAGGGGAGGGGATAGAGGTGAATGGGCTCCTCCAAGCCCCTCTGAACCGTTCAGGACTGCCTCTCCGAACAGACCATAATCATATTATGATAACTTGCTGTCCTCCATCATCGAGGAAGGACCACCAAAATGTTAACCCGACCAAGTGCAATACGAAAACAAGTGCCTGAACAAAAAAATGAGTGATTTATTGTTTTGTTCATTCTATATTAATTATTATCCTCGCGATGGAGAGATTATTATTCACACTGATGGAGAGAAACATAAAAGGCATTTTCACACATTTTTTTAGAAGTATCGAAAAGTAGGGGAGACCGGGGCAGGTTGGCATAAGGGGCGGGTTGGCACAGTGCTTTTAAAATGGAAACCGAATGGCGGCGAAACCTTCCCTCTCGGTCACGTGATCTCCTGTTGGGTCCCCAGTCGTCAACAAAGTTTCATGGAGGTCGGTCCTGCGCTCAAAGAAAGAATTAAAAATTTCAGATTTTACGACAAGCAAGTAACTTTTCACACTCCTACTATTTGGTTTTAAGCGCCTTGTGTGTTGAAATTTTTGTAAGTTTGAAAGTGTAGACCTATTTTACTGCATTTAATGAACAGAATCCGCTAGTGAACGTTTGGAAACCACTGTTTGTGAAGCTAATGGTGGCCACTGTTGTCAGTGAGCCCTGTCGGGGCGGGATGGCATTTTTTGGGAGGGGCGGGTTGGCATAAGCCAATTTTTTGTTTTTCTTATGCCAACCCGCCCCTCCCAGGTTTATCATTGACACCTAATGAACAAAAATTTCATATAACTTATTTTAAGAGCTCTATTGCTTGTCACAGGGATGCGAACTTGGAAAAGGACCACTGAGAGAGGTTTTTTTGCAGATTTCTTTTCTGTTTTCATTGAGGTCCAACCTAAAAATACTTATGCCAACCCGCCCCAAGGGCCATGCCAACCTGCCCCATAAGGGGGGCAGGTTGGCATAGATTGACTAGCTCTAGTTGAATCGATCTGAGCCTTTTTGTAGTTCATTATGAACATCGAGGATGAGGGGATTTTGAAGCCCATGAGTTATACTTTCACTGGGTAGTTTAACTTTTATGATTGATTGATCACAACTCCTAGGAAAAATCAAAAACGAAAATCTATGCCAACCCGCCCCGGTCTCCCCTATCGATACTTCAAAATATCGATACTTTTTGAAAGTATCGTATCGATACTTTTTGATACTTTCTAGATGTATCGATACGATATTATATCGATACTTTTGAAGTATCGGACATCCCTACTTCCTGCGTTCAATAGGATTGAAAATGGCTTCGGAGCTCACTCAGCTGATCAGTGCTCTTCTAGGCGTCTCCAGCATTCGAGAAGATATTTTTCACTCTTCAGATCACGGATCAGATGGTGGTAGGTGCTATTGATGGAGAACCAGTGATCTATACAGAAGAAAAAGAAATGTTTACCTACCAACTATCGGTAAGTACTACCTACCTCACCATACTGCCTTCACATCTTCACAATCAAGTTCATTTGAAAGAACCAAACGTTTCACACTCGATTCGAGAAATACAGAGCTTCATATGGAAATTTGATTACCGGTTACTCAGAAAGCAAAACTGAGTACAATTCGAAGGAACAAACAGCAATCGCATTTTGGTTAGCTAAAAGTTCAATGGAGATTAGGCTTCTTTTGTGATTCACACGGGCTCAATTTCGACCGAAATGCGATCGATGTTTTTCTTCATGTTGGATGGTTGGTGGCTTTGCAGACGAGTGATCTATATAGAAAAATAATAAACCATTGTGTAATTATTTGCAGCGTTTCTCACCAATTTCAAATAGTATTGAATTTCTAAAAAAAATTGAGACCACCAGGAGCTCTGTATGACAACCGTTCGCTCTCTACGATTACTTATGGATTTTCATTCGATAAAACAAAATCACGAGTGTGAATCCCCAAAGAGGTCTAAACTCCGTCCAAATTTATTAATTTCTTTATTATTTATTTTGAATCTAATTATTAGGTTTATTATTTTATTTATAAAACACTCTTCTGTATAGATCCCTCCCTACCAACCGCAGGTACCTACTACCGACTAGGGCATTTTTGGAAATTTCAACCCCACCAAACAAATGGATATGAAGGTACCTATGGTTGGTAAGGAGGGATCTATACAGAAGGGTGATCTATAAAGAAAATAATAAACCTTTGGGCAATGATTTGCAGCTTTTTTTCCCCCGTTTTTTGTTCATTTGTTTGTTAGCATAAACAACCATCTCAGGTTGAATTTTCGTCCAACTGTCATTCCTGGCCTCACGGACGCCATCAGCTGTTTTCCAAAAAGAAGATCAGAATTGATTACCTCATGGCTGCTAATTGCCTCACAACCTTTGGAACGGGGTTCACCAGGGGCCCAACCCGGAAAATTATCAGGCCTACGATACATGAACGGTCACCAATCCAGCGGTTTAGGGTTATCCAACATAACAAATAAACTTTTTGCTTTTTCGCACAGATCAATTTTATATGGACGAAAAGTCTCAATAAGAGCCATCCAAAAAATTAAAGCTGAAAATTATTACACAAAGGTTTATTTTTTGTGATTATATTATTAACCATTGCCACTACCTACCAACTATATTTTCGCTTCACAATCATGTTTATTTTGAATAAATTAACGCTTCAAACTCAATTCCAAGAAATAGGGAGTTGTGAGTGCTTCATTTGGAAATTTGATTATTGGTAGCTAAGAACGCACAACTGAGTACTTTCAAGACGAAGAAGCGAAGAGTGACTGCATTTTGGTCAGCTAAAATTTGGACGGAGATTAGTCCTATTTTGAGATTCAAACTCGTGTTTTTGATTTATTGTAAGACCAACTCTTAAGTTTCCATAGGGTGCGAACGGCTGGTCCTACGGAGATCTTGGTGGTATCATTCGATTTTAAAAGTTCAATATTATTTTAAATTGAAGAAAACACAATACTTTTAAATCGAGTTTTTGAGGTAGGGAATTTTGAAAGTTTCAGCCCTTCATATTTAACCGTTAGAAGTGACTAATATCAACCAAAAGCTTCTAGGTACATCTAGACCCCGACTGCAGGCCAAATAGAAAATGTCATCAAAATCGGTCCAAGTAAATTGCCGCGTGCGGCACGGCGGACGGACGATCATATTTTTATTCCATTTTTGGATCCTTGAGACGTGAACCAACAAACGAGGGGTGGTGAAGAAAAATACTTGGTCAATCCAAAGGTTCATTATTGAAAAAAACAATAAACCAAAATTTGAATTTTGTTATTACGGTAATTCAGCATTGTTTAATATATCGACAGAGGTGCATTATTGGGTACATCGTGGTTCCAGAATAATTGTGTATTAAAACATCGAACGACCATAAGATGCAATGGACTCAACTAGCAGTTAAAATACCAGTAAAGTTAGGATCAACGAGGCAACGTGATTCGATCGTTTTAAAAATAACTATATCATTAAATTATTTTCTGGATCACAGCTACAAACACAGTGCGATTTTTTTCCATTAATAAGTAAGACAATTTCGAATATCGTATTTCGCTTTCTTAGACGAAATTGTACTTCACCAAATAAATACGGAACTCTTCCCTTCCCCAGTACACAGAACCAACTTCGTCACCAACGTTGTCACACCATGAGAGCAGTCTTGGCCTTCGTCTTCGCTTTTGCGATTGTAAAGTCTTTGGATGCCGCTTTTCCTTTCGGTGAGTACCTTCGTAACGTTACTATGATCAGCTTCCAACTACATCTTAAGATATCCTGATTTAATTTGAGGATTAAGTTAGGTTAACAACCATCTTAGGATGGATTTTTGTCCATCTAACGCATTCTTGGCATTGCGGAATCATCTGCAGTCTTCCAAAGGGAACATCAGAATTGATTCTGATTATTCTGCTCTTAGCTACTTATCACCTCACCCTCTCAAGGGGAGACAAATAAGTCATTAGGAAAATACCGCCCTCGATCGGTCACTATCGAGATAATCTCCCGGTCTGACTTGGCTTAAAGGCACTCATACACTATACGATTTGTCTGCAGGCCGGCGTGAGGCCTAGATCGTGGTTGCCCACACATTATCAGTTAAATCTGAAGGCCATTGACTGCAGTCCGTGAAAAGGCGACGGCTTGCAGACAAATCGTATAGTGTATGGGGCGCTTAACTTCGATGATCTCACAGAAACCGTTTTATTGAACCAGCTAACCGTTGGTTAATTTGAGGCCTTTAAGAATGCCCTTTTCATTTAATTAAGAAAGATAGCCCATCGCCACATTGGTAACTGTCCACCATCAAATTTCTGTTGTCAGTAGTATTGCCTCCCAGTCTACCAAGGTAGCTGAAGCTTTTATTTCACTTTGTATGGTTTAAAAAAGAAAGTTCTCCAAAAATCAAAATTTCCAATCGCGTTTTACATTGTAGACATTTTTGAACGATTTCGATTCCGTGTCTGTGTGTCTGTCTGTCTCGAAATCCTTGCCACAGCCATAACTTCTACATTTCTCATCCGATGAGGGTAGTTGAAGGTACTTAGAGATTGATGTTTTGAGATTAACTACTATGCATCGGATCATCTATACAATCGGGTTATGAATATGAGGAAGCTACGTGCCACAACAACTTAGCAGACTTTTTTTTCGCTTCAGAGTCTATCGATGTAGCGGAAGCTTTTTTTCACTTTTCAAGGTTGAAACAAATGTTCTCCAAAACCAAAATTTCCACTCGTATTTTACGTTTCAGACCTTATTGAAAAATTTCGGTTCCATGTCTGTGTGTCTGTTTGTCATGACATCCATACCACAGCCATAACTTTTACATTTCTCATCCGATTTCGATGAAATTTTCAGGGTTTGTGTGGGTTGGCGTGTAGATGGTTCCCTATGAAAATCATCACCACTGGACTGATAGTAGCCACTGCGCATGCGCAAACGTGTTTTCCCTTGTTACTGTCATAACTTCCAACAATACACAGAGATTTGGCTGGTCCACTATGAGGGTAGTGGAAGGCACTTAGAGATTGATGTTTTGAGAATAACTACTATGCATCGGATCATCTATACAGTCGGGTTATGGATACGAGGAAGCTATGTGCCAACCTACAGACAGATCTATCGATGTGATAGAAGTGATCTACCGATGGCGAAGCATCGATGAATTGAAACGCAAAGGCCGCAGTTCAGTCGCGTCTGCTGTCGTATACACATTCATCTCCCAGTTTTGTTAAAAGTGATATTTCTTCAAGAAGCAATCTTGAATGTGTGTGTTGCCACCCTTCCAAGAACGATTTCCTCACTCACCTGTACCATAAAGGTAAAAGGAGAAACTCCACACCTTTTATATTTCTATTAAGGGACAAATGGAAAATCCACGATCAGAGCGGCCATCTGCATTCCTAGTAGAGTCAAGTCCAGGTTCTTTTTTTTTTAAGTTGAAAGCTCTAATTTTTTAGAAACCCATTTTCTGTGAATAGGCAAGAAAAGGAATCAATACAAAACCCCTATTGATCCCTATGAAAATCATCACCACTGGACTGATAGTAGCCACTACGAATGCGCAAACGTGTATTTCCTTGTTACTGTCATAACTTCCAACAATACACAGAGATTTTGCTGGTTGACTTATAGATGGTCAACTATGAGGGTAGTGGAAGGTACTTAGAGATTGATGTTTTGAGATTAACTACTAACTTCCGACCATTGCGCACACCCCATTGCACCTAAATCATAACAACGTATTCGCAGTCATCAGAATTGTATTCAACTGATTAACCATGAGTTTTCTTCTTTCTCTTTTATCTGTCCTCAATTCGATGCGGCTCCTTTCGGAATTTGGTCACTTTTCTTCAACATCACTCGCCGCCATGTCTGGTCTTCTCTCTCGCCTCTACTATTGGTAATTATGCGATTTATCATGCATTTTGATCATTTTATTATTCATTGAATTAAACGTAAACATCAATATCTGCATCATGATAAGCAACAAAACGATAAACAATCGCTTCCGAAATTGTTATAGTATTATGAAAATACCATCAACAGTTCCGAGAATATCTCTTCGCGATAGATAAATAGAAATAAGCAAATAAAATGAGCAGAAAAAAATCAATTATATTTTCCATTTTTTAACCGGTGTGAACATGAATCAACTTATTTCAAATTAAAAGGAGCTTCAAGCCTATAGGAAATTATTAAAATTGAGAGAGGAAAAATGCAATGTATAAGTAGGGGGCTTCAAAGGTAAGCAACATTTTTTGATGACTTTTGTTGGAGTTTCCTCTCGTTCCACAACGGAAGTCAAGACCGATGTTTGAACTTTTTCTTCTTTTTAAACGCCTCCCAGCGGCATCGACTCATTAGAAATTTATAGGTTCGGTCTGTTCCACAGATTGAAATAAATAATCTATTTATTTGTTCAAATTATTTGAACAGATTTCACGATTTTTCTTGTTGGCTTTATCATTATTTTTCATTATTAGGATACCTGAAATAATGATACTGATACTGAAATAACCAATCTTCCTGATACTATTTACAACTACACGAAACATTATAGGTTTCTATCTCATTTAAGATAAGTGTATAGATGAAATACTAAAAACTAATCATCAGAATCATTCTGTTAAAGCATGAAAAATCTGCTTTCATTTTGAAGAATTTATGGCTGTAGGACTCCACGCTGACGCGTGTGCAGGCGTATTTTTATAAGATCTGTAAGCACCCAAAGCTTTGTAGGCAATAATGCACTCACGACAGAAGTATCCAGGACACAGACTAATAAAACAGGTTTCACAATAAATCTATTCAGCGGTCGGATTAAGCAGATTATGTGGATTCTTGCGCACTTTCATAGCGTTCTCTAACTGAAGCATTCCTCAGCGTACAGAGGACAGCGTACAGAGACATTCCTCAGCGTACTCTTTTGGACACCACCGGGATCCAATGATGAACACAGTAATAAAAAGAGTAGAAGATGAAAAGGGCTCCTTCATCGCTCTCATCATAACTAATCGTGCCAATTGCCCATCTTGCTTCATCGTACCACATGATTCGTTGATTCGCATGCCATAATATCGCATGCCAACCTTGCCAGAACTGGTGATCGAGATGACCTATCTGATATTTGAGGCTGGAAAATATGAGAAGGACTTTGAAACAGGTGGGAGTATGAAGACTTTCCAAGCCTGAGAAGGGAAGTCTGAATTCTAGAATCCATTGACCAGCAAGGTTGGAAGTTGTCTCTGAAGGGAACTGTTGTTCAAATTTGATTCCACCTGCATTGTAGATTACTATAATATTCCACATGTTGAGTACATTTAATAACGAGATCAACTACCACTGTACTTACCAGAACAGGGTATAGCAAATATCAAAAAGGGTGCAGAGTAAAACGATGGTAGATACATTTAACATCGGAGCTGGTAAAGGCGGAGTGGGGCTAAAAATGGTTGTTTCCTTTGGTTGTGATTCCATGGCTAACCTGATCTGACTTTAGTACCGTCATATTATTGAAATTGAACTTGTAAATCGATCCTATGAACTTTAGTAATAGGTACTTTAATTATCTAGAACTGGTTCATAATTCCGACATGCTTAGAACTAACAGTGGCATTGATAAATGGTCTGAACTTGGTGCTGGCCTCTAGCGGCGAGCGCCTGAACAAAGTAAAAGGATGCATGTTTAGGACGTCCCACAGACTTGGGCGTCCTTATGCGATCGATCTGGGGTGAAGTTGGACAACACTCAACAGAAAAAAAAAAATAACCACACAGTGATCCGTTTTAGACCATTCTGAATCCAAATCCACGGAAAAAACCATAGGTGTATGTCTGTGTGTGTGAATGTGTGTGTGTATGTGTGTGTGTGTGTGTGTGTGTGACAAAATCTTGTGTCGTCTGCACAGCCCTTAGTTCTCGACCGATTTTCGTGGTTCTTTTTTTGTTCGACGCGAAAAACTATCTAGTTGTGCACTACGTCGCCGGAATTTCGAATTTTGCCTTTTAAGGAGGGGAAAGGGGGGGTTAATGCTAAAAAAAACGTGTGTTTTTGGGCATAATCTTGTGTCGTCTGCCCAGGCCTTAGTTCTCAACCGATTTTCGTGGTTCTTTTTTTCTTCGACGCGGAAAACTATCTAGTTGTGCACTACGGCGCCGGAATTTCGAATTTCGCCTTTGAAGGGGGGAAAGGGGGGGTTAATGCTTAAAAAACGTACGTTTGCGGGCATAATCTTATAAACTCTGCCCAGGCCTCAATTTCCAACCGATTTGTGTGTTTCTTTTTTTTTTTTGACTAAAATAACTTCCGAGTTGTACATGATTTCACCAGAGTACCAAAATTTGCAAGAGGAGGGGATGGGTGGGGGGATAATATTCACAAAATATCCAATTTTTCAATATTTCGGTTCCTTCACTGCTTACTAATTGTATCCAAGCTTTGAAATTGAGGAAAAATTCTCATTATACCTTAGGATTTGCATGAATTACTTTCTGTACTACCATGGAAATAAAAAGTGGTGCCACCATGGTGCCAGGGCACCATAAACCTCATAGTATTTCTTGGGTTTTTTGGTGTTTCACCTTGAATAATAGATGAAAGTTCAATGTTACGACGTATTTCCGCTTTGGTGCCAGACTGGCACCATTGGTAGGGGGGGGAGGGTGAACTCGAATTCGCATGTTGGGTGTCGGAGATCATGGATTTTAAAATGCTCTTCAGATTCGAGGCTATCATGCCGCTAGAAGTGTTATGGTTTATAATGGTTGGGGGGGGGGGGGGTGTCACTATCTCTTCCCTAAAGTAATAAATAAATTACATCGAGAGAAACAGTCTTATCGCTTAACAACTGGTTAAACTGATCCAATACTTATCCAATGGGACGTCCCCTGGAATGCATGCATTACTAAACAATATGTTTTTTAGTTCAGCACATTATTCACCGACACGACATGAGCAGCGTACAGAAGTTGATAAAGAATTAAACCTAACCACTCAGAGGCCGCAAGAGGGGTTAATACTTTTGAAAAGCAGTTTCTGCACTTGACTGGTACCTATGCAACACCCTACATTCCTTTTCTCTGGGACGTCACTCGAAATCCAAGAAACCTTCAGAGATCTCCCGATTGAATTTGCTTCATGCCCCAAATTACTAAAAAAAATAATAAAAAAGGGCGGAGATAGTGGCAATGTCGGCACGGAAAAGAGTACTTCTGACAGACAAGGATGTAGTGGCGATCCATACCAAGTCACTCATTCCACAAGACTTGGTACCGGAAGTTATATTGAAGAAGACGATGAACAAGCCCGTTCCAGCTGATTACAGAAAAAAGTCCCTCCAAGGAGTTGGAAACCAAACTACTTATCTATTAAGTAATAGTTTGAAATACCCCTTTCGATATAAGTTCCACAATGATCCCCCAATATCTCTCTCAATACTGCAACTTCCATTTATCCATCCATAGGTCACAACGCTGATGATGAACTTGATGACGATAAAGAATCCGACATCGAAAAGATCCCGAAAAGCGATGAGGTGAAGAAGAAAATAGACACCACCCTCAAAACCATGCCTATTTTCGATTTCAGTGAGCTTAGGAGAATAGCCATCGATGGTATGAAAAAGGTTTCCGTGAAAGCTGGTGACGAAATAATCAAGTAAGTAAGCTGTCAAAAGCTGCAAAGCTGCTGTGAGTAAGCTTCTCAAATATCAATTTGTCAGCATTTGAACGGAATCCCGAATATTTGCTGATTTCAAACTTGTTTTTCATATTCACGATTTCTTCAGTATGGAGTAGCCATTCCCAGAGCTTCCAAAAATTTCGAAAAATATGGGAAAATTCCTAAAGTTGACAAATTGTATCTTTTTGATTTCAGTTTTGTTAATTCGCGAGTATTTATCTTACATTAAATTTGATGTATTATTTTGGTTTTGCGGATCCCAAGTTAGATTTTTTGGTTTAATATTTTCAATAATGAGTCTTTGGAATCGAGCAGGAAAAAGTTAACATCCCCCCCCCCCCCCTCAAATATGATTGTTTCCGTTTCAATAAATGAAAAATGAAAAAAAAAAAAAAAAAAAAAATCCGTCCGTCCGCCGTACGCGACTCTTTCCTTAGTTAGCATGGACGGATTTTGATTAAATTTGGTATATTGGCTCCATTTTGGTTGATGTAAGTCACTTCTAGGGGGTGAGAAATAGGAGTTGTTATTTTCAAAAGCGCCCTTCCTCAAAAACTCTCGATATAAAGTTTTAGTTTTCACCAACTTGAAATAGAATTGAATTTTTAGAGTCGAATGAGATCACCCACAGTTCTGGAGAACATACTGTTCGCTCTCTTAGAGAACTTAAGAGTCAGATTTACCATAAGTCAGGAACACGAGTTTGAATCGCAAAAGAAGCCCAAACGCCGTTAATCTTAATTTTTGCTATTAAGTGTGAAGCAAAAGTACTGTTGGTGGATAGTGGCAATTAAAAAGCCCTGTTCTTTGCCGGCGAGTGATCTATACAGAAATATAATAGCCATTTTTGCAATAATTTACTGCGTTGATAGCAAGAATTTTCCTATTTTTGTCGTGAGAAAGAAAAAGATTGTCTCAAATTTCAGGTAGCTCTGGCTTAGGTGACCAGGCATAGGTTTACTTATCTGCCATTATGTACTCTTGAAGGAATAAAAATTCATAACACATTTTGTTTTCCATCCAATAGACAAGGTGACAAAGGTGACTTTCTCTACGTCATCGATTCCGGAACTTATGATGTGATCATGAATAAGGAGAAGCTCGGAGATATTGCCATCAGGACGTACAAAAACAAAGGATTATTCGGCGAATTGTCTTTATTGTCCCATGAACCAAGGAGTGCCACAGTGAAGGCAAAATCCGCTGGAGTTCTTTACTCATTGGATAAGAAGATATTCCAACAAATCCAACACGTTATGTTCGTAGAATTTACACTGGAGCATACTTTGGACCAGCAAATTCACCAATAACCACGGTAGTTTACAAAAATCCATGCAGGAGACCGAAACAGATATTAAGTGTCAAGACTAGGAGAGTGTAAGAAGTACAGAGCGCTCTAGTAAGCATAGCGTAAGCGATAATTTCATTTCGCCTGAGGGGAGTGCACTTGTCTGCCTTGGGACTTCTGTCATGTTGTGAGGTACGTGGGGATGGTATGTTTGCTGGTCTACTTAGATAGTTTTAGAGGGCTAGTCATACAGTACTTTTTGTAATTCCGTTACGATGATCGAATGAATTTGTATTCGTAATCACGTAAGGGGGTCTCAGTTGGTGTCCGTTCCATCTCAGTATTTCGCAAAATTGAAGGCGCAAAAACTTGAAGTTGAACCTACATTTGAAATTTTCAAGGATATTATAAATTCATTAGTGCACGGCCCTAGAAAATTGACAAACAGAAATATTGCCACCGGAATCATCTAAATAATAATTGCCAAGGAAAACTGTTAAAAACTACTGAATAAACGGTTTTTACCAAGTTTTTCCCCATATTTTCTGGCAATTATTGTTCGATTTTGATGATTCCAGCGGCAATCTTTCAGTTTTTATATCTCCAAGGCTCGTGCACTAATGAATTTCTAAAATCCTTAAAAATTGCAGTTTTAGCTACATTTTATGGGAAAAACACTACTGAATTAACGGTTTTTCCCATTTTTCTCTGGCAATTATTGTTAAATTTTTATGATCCTGGCGGCAGTATTCCAGTTTTTCAATTCCCTAGAGCCGTGCACTAATAAATTTCTAAAATCCTTTATCATTTCGAATTTAGGTACAACTTTTAAGTTATTGCGTCTTCAATCTCGTGAAATACTGACCCGGAAAGAGGAACGAACAGCGACCGACTGAGACCCCCCTAATGTCGAGGTCTTTTTGACTCAGTTTTGACCATCGAGGCTTATAGGCCCTTTTTCCTGTCAGCATCAATAATCGATTTACCGGATCGATTGAGCGGGTCTCCCATGATATTCATTGCGGGACATCACTTACTTCTGTGACAGGGTACATGCGAATTTTCATAATATACATTCCTCATTGTCCAATTATCCAATTCTACTGGAATTCGTAGGGTAGTTGGAGGCTGACTTTAATGAACACTTACCGATTATGATAAAAACCACATAACAATCTCATCAGTTGAAACCACGGGTGCGATAGAAAACTGCGTAAAATCGCGTTTCGTCTTAATCACACCTACTCGTACAGCATTAGTTCATGTATCCTCCACTAGGGATAGTAAAGCATTTTTCCCTTGAATCACCTGCATCACATTATCTCATGCTTTACCAAAATAGGTAACTAAGCTTATCTCATTAAATTCAAAGGAAAAACGCATTACTATCCCTAGCGGAGGATACATGAACCAATGCTGTACGAGTGGTTGTGGTTTAGACGCTCGTGTAAAGTCGTCAATAATTTTGCCAGAACAACTTCTATACTGTATAAGACAGTCCACTCAATCTCACACTGAATTGAAATATTCTTTACCATCCACCAAACTCAGCAGACATTTATTGATTGATTCCATTTGAAACATGGTATAATAATTATAACTGATAATATCATTACTCTTATGTAACTTACAGATATCACGACTGGAGATGAACGCCATTTTGATTTTATTGCCAATATGAAGACCTGGGAATGTACCTGGAAATGACATGCACTTGAGAAAGAATGAAAATTATAATTCATCACCAATATTACTGTGTTTTTTCTTAATCGGCCCTTTCCGATAATATCGGAATATTATAATAAATCATATTCATTATATTATATATTATGTAATACAATATATTATATATTATGTAATACAATGTATTATAAATAAATTATATTATATAATATTATAATAAATTATATTAATTATATATTATATTATATATTATATTATATTATATTATAATATATTATATTATATTATATTATATTATATTGTATTGTATTGTATTGTATTGTATTGTATTGTATTATATTATATTATATTATATTATATTATATTATATTATATTATATTATATTATATTATATTATATATATTATATAATCGTAACATATATAATAAATTTTATTCATTACATAATATATTATATTCAACGGGAAATAGTGACAATTCTATTGAATGTAACATCGACGATTATAAACCGTTAAACTCAAGTATGCGGACGGCCAAGATATTCTCATCGTCACTCAAAGATCACTAAGATATCGGCTAAGATATTCTCAAAGATCCCTCTAATTCGTAGTGTAGTTGGAGGCCGACTTCAATGAATGCTTACTGAAGTTCAGCAAATCTCACACCTCTTCATTACCTATTTTCATTTCTGTTTTCCGATTTTTAAGAGGTCAAAAATTTTCAAGTCTACGGGCAAACAGCTGCTGATTCTAGTCCCAAGAGAGAGAGAGAGAGAGAGAGAGTTAAAGCATTTATTTATCAAAACATACATTAGAAGGATTTGATTAATTAATTTCATGTTGCATGTAGTTTCCCATTTTTATAGAATACAGAGTTATTATTGACTATTTGAACATCAGTATTAATTACAAATATTTTAGTTGTACCTATCATTTAATCCTAGATCTTGACGATTTGCCGCATGCTTCATTTTCTGCTTACTTATCCTAACTTAGTCATGGCTTATACTGCTGGATACAATCCGTCGCAGGGGGTATTCGCTGTTTATTTTTGATATCATGCCTGTTTATATGTTTATGTATCGTTTATAATATAAATACCAAATTAGTTACATATTATGTAACTAATGTGCTTTTTTTATTTTTTTCTCTTTTTTCGTACAAACTAATTATAGGTTATTAGTATACAATATACTAGAATACAAACTTTAAAGCTGCCGCTCAGCAGCTCACTGTTTCCCCTATCAGGCCATCGAGGCCATTAAGCCCTGACAACCCCCGGGAGAAAGACCCCAGGCCGCAGAGGCCAGTAAGCCCTGAACCACCCTCGACACAGGAAGACCCAGGCCGCAGAGGCCAGTAAGACCTGATCAGCAGCAGGAGAAGAAGCCCACAGCCACACACAAATGGGCGTGGCCATTCACCGTGCCCTCCCACCACCTTGGGCACACAACAACCAACAACAATTGTCAGGCCAGCAGGAAGAGCCCTGATCAAGAAAGACCATCAAATCTGCGGTTTTTGGCATTGTTAGGTTGGCCAGACTGGAGAGGGGAGCAGTGAAATAGTGAGGTAGAGACCTGAACACCTCAGTATTTTGAAGCGCGCCTAGCCAGCATTGTCTGTGAAGCTATCCCCCCCGTCCGTGAAGCGTTCTCCCCCGTACCAGTATCGACCCTGTATCGAACTGTACAAAATCATCCTCCTGCCTCCCAGTCGACCATTGTAGGCTATAACCAGTGAGTGGTGCTCCTCAGTGTAACTCAGCTTCTGTCCTGCCTCCCCTGGAACTGTCCGAAGGAACCGCGACGCGATCCAGTCCGATCCCGGCTACTCCCCTCAACATCTACATCTCGCCTCTCATCGTGTGCGGACTCGCTCCGGTACTCCGTCACGTGAGTGAACAAAGTGTAACACCTATCTTATTGGCCAATAGTAGGTAGTTAGTGAAGAGTAACTCAGTAACCATAAGTAAAACAGTATCTGAACTGGAACATTGAAGTTGAAAACCAAAATCTTACCTGTAACTAATCTTAAGAGAGCTGTAACGCCTAGTCAAGTTAAACTAATCACAATTGCCTCTCGTAGAACACCCTTCTGGCAGAACTGGGTCGTGGAACCCTCTAGTCTCATTTTGTTCCTAATAAATAACCTTGCATTACTCTACATTTTCTTACAATCTTACCCTGGTTCTGATTCTGGTTCATGAGTATCGGGTATCGGTAACTAGGTAGTTAAATTCACTTGCACAGAAACGAGTAACTTAAAATCATTCTTTATTTCAACAACCGATACACCGCATTGGTACAAACAGGTAACATTTTCATAATTCTCAAGAGTAACTTCAAAGTAGAACGCAGCCTCATCTCCCAAGCCGTATCGAGTCAAGCTACCAACGACACGTTACAAGCTAAGTATTATTCTATTTTCTAGTATAAGTTTTTTGTCTTTTCAGTTGTTCCTGGAACCGTTACACTTCCCCTTTTAAACAGTAACAGCAAAATTTAGAGTCTTTTATTCCCGATCGGATCAATACCCCGCCCAAAGGCTTACAAACTAATAAATAAATTATGTATAGTTAAATTCATTAACCAGAAATTGTCTGTATTTACTTGCTTCTCTTATATATTCAACAAGGTTTTCCAATTTGCCGTTACCATTCAACAATTCTATTATCTCTCCTTCCGTGATTGACCCCTTACCCAAATATCGCACCCTAAACTCCCTCAAAATCGGGCATATGGCAAGGAAATGGAATGACGTTTCCTCTTCTTGGCGGTTACACATTGAGCATTTGTTCACTTGCCCGTCTCTCCACCATCTGTAGTTAACCGTGAGCATTTCTGTTCGGGCCCTGATATTGTGTGTTGGGCTGTGTATCATTCTAATTTTATATATGTCATCCAAGTTCCTGTACTCCAATCCTCCATTCTGCCCTCTATCCAGTCTTGCGTAAAGCTGATGGTGTGCTGAAGTTTTCGCCTCATTTTCCAGCTCCACTCGCCACTTCGATCTCGCTTTCTCAATCACTTTATTCATTGTTCTTTCCCACCCATTTCTTTCTATAGTCATGCCCACCCGCCCGGCCAATTCCTCGTATTCTTTGTACCATGCTACCCTTTCCTCTATTACATTTTTAGCTGCAGAGCGTAGAATCCACTTGTAGCTGCAGAGCGTAGAAATAGAGGAGCTCGAAACCACTTTCTGAGTACAACGCGTAATTGGGGGTGTTTCGGGGGAGGGCAAGTATTTTTTGCAAATAGTATCTTTGTAGTGCTTCAACTTGGTCGTGTTTTTCGTAGCCCCAAATTTGTGCACCATAACACACCATCGCTCGCGTGGTTGCCTCATACACTCGGTGCTTGACATTTAGTGGGACTCGGCGTTTTCTGATGAGTGTTCCCCATACCATACCCATACCATGTTTTGCTTCCACAACCTTTTTATTGAAATGTGGTCCTAGATCTAGTCGCGGAGTTAGGGTTATTCCCAGATACTTGTATTGTTTGGTGATTTCAACTGGTTGCCCTAGGTAGCTCCATTTCTCATTTTTTGCCGGTCTCCCTCCTCCTTTTCCAAAAATCATAATTTGAGATTTCTCCTGGCTTAGGGTGAGGTTCCACTTGTCCAAATACTGCGCCAGATCATTTATCATTCCTTGTAGGGACCCAGGGCTATTCGCTATCAAGGCAATGTCATCCGCATACATTAACGTTTTTATTACTGCTTCTCCAATTTTCACCCCGCCTCCTAGGCACTCCGGTAAGTCGTTGATGAACAATGAGAAGGCCAGTGGACTTAACAAGCACCCTTGTTTCAGCCCTACTTCCGTTTAAAATTACTCTGCTATTCCATCTTCGGTCCATACGCCCATCCTTGTCCCACGATATAAATTCTCCAGCATTTTTACTTTACTTCTAGTCCCAAGATTGAGATTCAGCGGGCGAATTTTCAGATGACGACGAGTGCGGTGGAAAGATACTGGAAGTGGGTGTTTGACAGCTGTTTGTAAGAATGATTAAGATGGAACATGTAAATGTATCCATTGGGAATAACCACTGAGGATACAACAGAATCATGAATGAAGAGAGAGAGAGAGAGGAGGTGGCGGATACGGGTAGAGCTGTGTATGGAAGAGAGAAAGAGAGAGTGTGAGTGAGAAAAACTTTTTTAAGGGTAGTTGGGGTCTGAAAAACTGGCCCAGAATTCCCGTTTTAGCGAATTTTCAAGGAACATTAACGGAATGACCTCAAAAATGTTGTCGGTAAACAACGTCAGCAAGTGGGTGTGGGGCATAGCTTCCACATATTTATAACCCGATTGGATAGATGATACGATGCATAGTAGTAGACACGGAACCAATATCGTTCAGGAAGGACTATAACGTAAAATGTGAGTGGGAATGTCGATTTTGGATAACTGTTTTTTCAACCTTGAAATGTGAAAACAAAGAACAATGAAATAACAATGACAATGAACAATGAAATAAACTTCCGCTTCCTTGGTAGACTCGGAAGCAATAATAATCTCGAACTTACCTGCCATTATGTACACCTATAATAGGTGTACAGGGTGTATAAGATGTTATGGATGTTATGGTGTTAAGGTGTTACAATAATTGCCCAAACACCTTTTCCATAACACCTTTTGTTTTCCATCAATTAGTCAATGGAACGAAGGTTACTATTTGTTCGTCATTAAGATTGCGAGCGGCAAAGATATTCTCGGATGGACGTACCACAACGGAGGAGTTTTTGGCGAATTGGCTATACTGTTCAATCTACCAAGGAGTGCCACAGTGGGGGTGAAATTCAGAAAAGGTACGCGGTGACGGTTTGTTAGCTGGTTTACTTGGATAGTTTTAGAGGGCTAGTCATACGGTACTTTTCGTAATTCCGTTAAGATGATCGAATGAATTTGTACTCGTAATTACCATTAAGAATCCTAATCCCGACAACGCTGAGGTTTTGGTTTATTATTTTTCAATAATGAACCACTGAAATCGACCAAGAAAAAAAAAAATGTTTAACACCCCCTCAAAATTTGTTGGTTTACGTTTCGAGGTACGTAGAATCCAAAAATCGAATAAAAATTTGGCCGTCCATCTCTCTTCCGCCGTACGCGGCATTTTCCCCACTTAGCATTGACCGATTTTGATGAAATTTGGTATGTAGGCTCCATTTGGGGTCTACTTGTGCCCCAAAGATTTTGGTTAATGTATCAGGGTACAAAAATGAATTTTGAAATTTTGAAAACACCCTAACTCAAAAAATTGTGATGTAAAAGTATTGTTTTTCCATCAATTTAAGATCGTATAGAACTTTTTGAGACCACGCGGAACCCTGTAGGACAACCCGTTCGCCCCCTGCGAGAATTTAAATGTTGGACGTACGATAAATCAGAAACACGAGTGTGAATCGCAAAAGAGACCTAATCTCCGTTCATATCGATCGATGTTTTTCTTCATGTTGGATGGTTGGTGGCTTTGCAGACGAGTGATCTATATAGAAAAATAATAAACCATTGTGTAATTATTTGCAGCGTTTTTTCGAAGGGACTTTCATTTTATTTATATGGCGCTACTGTCCTTGTAGAACCAGGGCCCTCTCAACAGACTTCCACTCCTGTCTGTCTCGATCCAAGTTCCTCCATCGTCGAACACCAAACCGAGACAGGTCCTCCTCAACATCGTCCAGCCACCGCTTTCGTGGTCTTCCTCTCAGCCTCCTTCCACCAGGCACTCCATACATGAGCTTGTAAGGGTATCTATTTGGGGGCATCCTCTCCACATGACCCAACCATCTAAGTCTACCTCGCCTAATGAACGCCACCATATCTGGCTCCCCATACAGGTTTCTAAGTTCCAAATTTCTACGGATTCTCCACCTACCATTTTCACATACAGGGCCAAAAATTTTGCGGAGAATCTTTCTCTCCTACCAATTCAAGAGACGTTCGCTGGCAGCTGTAAGCACCCATGTCTACCATAGGTCACCACGGGGCGTATTACAGTTTTATAAACTATAAGTTTTGATCTGCGAGATCAAACCAGGAACTTGAATGCCTTTTGTACAGCCCAGAAACATCTGCTTCCTGCTGCTATTCGGGCTTTAATCTCTGCCGTTACATCTTTATTGCTCGTGATTATGGCACCGAAGTATTTGAATTGGTCGCAAGTGGGGAAGTTGTGGTCTTGAACACCCAAGTAGGGATGCTGACTAGATGGGTTCCATGATGTCTTCATGTAAAGGGTTTTTTCTTCATTTATTTGTAGACCTCCCATGTGTGCAGCTCTCTCGAATTCCTCAACAGCTTCAGACAGAGCAGGGATAGTCCTAGCCATGATGTCCACGTCATCCGCGTATGCAAGGCGTTGGGTCAGTCTGGAATATATAGTTCCCCCAGGGTTTCTAAAACGAAGTTGAAGAGCGTGGCTGATAAAGGAGCTCCCTGTCTAAGACCTGTGGTAACTGGAAAGCTTTCTGCCAAAGAGCTCATCACCTTCACCCTACATTCAGTCTGATCAATAGTCATCCTGACCAGGAGAGGTTTAAGGTTTTTAATCTTGGGAACACGATCTTGAGAGATGATAGTACTGGCTCAGAGCTTCCACCTACGCTGACGGTCTACCCCATGACTGCTTATCAGCTTGAGCCATCGGCTATTTAAGAGGGGCCCACCACTTGTCCCCTCACCCCTTTTCGGGTTCGAGAAGTGAGAAGTCGGGGGAATTTCCCGGTCCTGGGGAATTCCCAGCTTAAGTGTGCTGCTCTGTGCCATTGACCTGATTTATACATAAAATTATACAGTAGAAATTAGTAGGTTTGCACTGTGTATATGTATAATTCGTTGTATGGATTATTGTATTCGTCGGGGTTCCAGGGTAATTGTGTATTAAAACATCGCATAACCGTTAGATGCAATCAATTCATAAGTCGATAAAAATAACAGTAAAATAAGTAAATCATCGAATTACTTTTGTCGTTACAGTCACAATCATAGTGGGATATTATTCCAACTTTATTAGGTAACTCAATTTTGAATATCGAATTACACTTTTTAAGATGAAAATGCATGTACCCGTATAAATACTAAATTCTACCCTTCCCGAGTACCCCGAACCAACTTCGTCACCTACGTCATTGCAAAATGAGAGCACTCTCGGCCTTCGTCTTCGCTTTTGCGATTGTAAACTTTATGATTTCCACAAGCGGTCTCAGTGAGTACCTTCGTAATGTTAGTACCATCAGCCTCCAACTTCTTCTTTCAAGACGTTCTAATCTAATTTGAGAACTACCTTTTTGAATGCTTTCTTGTTTATAATTTTTAATACCTATTGAAACATTACTAAAAATTTTTTATGAACTTATAATATTAATTTTTAGCTAACCATAATTCGATCTTTGTTCGTTTCTTCGAGTTGTACGTTGTACTCAGTTTAGCTTCCTCAGAAAACAGTATTCAAATTTCCCAATGTAGGCACCCAAACTCCCTATTTCTTCGAATTGAATGTGGAGGGTTTATTTTTCCAAATAAACTTGATTGTGAAGTGGGTATGTAGTAGTGGGAAAACTTTTCAAGAGCGAAGGAGGAGTTCACCCCAACTGTGTTGGACTCCCCAGCATTGGGCCTATCAACTAAAACCCCACTCCTTCTGCTTAGGACTCACCCCGGAACCACTTGTACAGTATTACTTCAGGGTGAGCCCTTTTTTTGTGCCAAAAAGCTGCTCCTACTTCTACTCTCCAATCTGATCTCTCCATCAATTCTATTCCTCATCTTCTTCCCCCCATCTTCCATCCAGTTTTTTTGCTTTGAGGACTGCTGTGACAAAATTTTCACAGCAGTCCTCAAAGCAAAAAAACTGGATGGAAGATGGGGGGAAGAAGATGAGGAATAGAATTGATGGAGAGATCAGATTGGAGAGTAGAAGTAGGAGCAGTATTTAATACTGCCATTGCGTCCCACCTCGACTTGTTCATTCAATGTATGATTGTCTGTGGACGCAGTTCCGAGTTCTACGTTATGATTTTGAACCACTTCTTAAATGCATTAGACCGCATCCTTACTGCAAGTAGTTAGGAAATTCGTATGAAAGACTACTATGTGAAATTGCTTTAATAATAATATAAATTGTGAGACTCCTCCCCAACGATATTGACAAATAACTGTACCCCACAATAGGTAACTATTATCACACCCCTTTATTAAAGTGCATCATGGCGCTTTAATTTTTCCTATTTCCTTACAAAATCATTACCTATTGGTTCTTTAAACCATTGAACTTTATAAAATTCAATATACCAGCCAATGACAACATAAATAATGCAGTCTTCAGAATTTTATTCAATTGATTACTCTTAAGTTTTATTTTTTCTTCTTTCTCGATGCTGATCCGTGCGGACTTTGGTGAAACTTCTTCACCTCGCCATATCTGGTGTCATTTCTACTATTGGTAATTAATTCCTACACTTTGTTCATTCATTTTGATTGTTTTGTTTTTTACCTACCTGTACTTAATTATAAGTGAACAACAATTTCGGGTTCTTTATATGGCTCTGTTAGTAACAGTACGACATACAATCGATCATGAATTCGTTATGTCGAAGAAATCATCAACAATTCCGAAAAAATCTCACCACAAAAAGGAAACAAAATTAACGATCGAAAAAAGGAATTCATTTTTTTCTTACCGGTGTAAACATGATTCATACTTTTTTCTTCTTTTAATCAAAAGGCGCTTGAAGCCTTTAGGAAATAAGTAAACTTGAGAAAGGAAAAGGACGATTTATAAGTAGGGGGATTTTTAATGGTAAGAAACATTTTTAGAGAGCTTTTGTGCAAGTTTCTTCTCACTTCCGAGTGGAAGTCAAGACCGGTGGTTGAACTTTTCCTACATTTTAAACGCATCCCGGTGACATCAACTCATTCCAAGTTTGGGAGTAGGGTTATAAGGTGATTCTCTAGTAAAATCCACAGAAACTCCCCCTGGATCCTCCGGATGCTATCTACTTAAAGCCTACGGCGTAAATGATAAAATCATGGAACATGTTTTAGCCAAACTCAGTGCAGAACCTTCAGTCGTAGGTAAGTTTAGGTATCAAAATAATCGTCTATCAATAAAATTCATTTAAAAAATACTCCGCTACCTACCTATAATAACGGGCTAAGCCTAATGTCGGGTAGGAAATCAGAGCAAATCGCATCCCTTTACTTTTTTCTTCTCGTAAAAATTGGACAAATTGGAGCCAATAAACAAATATCTATCTATCAAAACCCCCAATACTCGCTCAATACTGACTATTGTATTCGTCCATCAATAGGTTACAACTCCGATACTGATCCTGATGACGATGAAAAAACAGAGGTCCAAGTATTCCCCGAATCCGATGCGGTTAAGAGGTGGATGCGGTTAAAGCTGGAGTCCACCCTCAAAGACAACTTGTTATTCCAAGGGCTGGATCCTGAGCAGATGTCCTCAATCATAGTCGCAATGAAAAAGGTTCCCGTCAAAATCGACGAAGAAATAATCACGTGAGTTTCTAACCAAATCAATAAGTTAGAAAGAAAAAAAAAATCTGAACAAATCTTCCTCCAAAAGAATTTTCCTTCTATTGTCGTTAGGTCATCTGCGAAAAATTTCAAAATTTACGTAGTTTTTGTTTTGAAGACCTGGCATAGGTCTTACATATTGTTAACAGAATGGAAACTCATAATCCTATTCTTTCTCATCAATCAGACAAGGTGCCTATGGCGATTTCTTCTACGTCATCATCACCGGAATTTTTGAAGTATTCATAAAGGATGCGGACGGCAAAGAATCTCTCGTAAGGACGTACAATAACGGAGGAAGTTTCGGTGAACTGGCTTTGATGTACAGTCAACCAAGGTCTGCCACAGTGAAGGCAAAAACCGCTGGGAGTGTTTTCGCATTGGATAGAAAATTGTTTCTGAAGATCGTGATCAAGAGTGCCCACACACGCAGGAAGATCCATCAAGAGCTTCTCAGAAGAGTTTCTCTATTCGAAGGTTCGTTAAATCTAGTGAAGCATACATTTCAATTCAACACGAACCGCTTCATTGTGCGAAAAAAGTCTATACATGCAGCATGAGTTAATGGCGAATTTTCAAAGAGAATCTTCAAAGCTATGGTTAATAAAATCGAAATATAAGCTATAAGAGAGAGTAGCCTGCTTTTTGAGTGTGGTACATAGCGCAAATAGTCGATATTATACAATCTCTTGCAAAAAAGTATAAAAACGCATAAAATTCTATCCTAGTCATCCCGAACTCTCGAAGTATCCACGCCTAAATTCTTAAGTTGCTTCCGAGTCTACCAAGGTAGCGGAAGCTTTGTTTTAACTTTTCAAGGATGAAAAAAAAGTTCTCCAAAATCAAAATTTTCACTCGCGTTTTGCGTTTTAGACCTTTCTGAACAATTTTGGTTCCGTGTCTGTCTGTATGTGTGTCTGTCATGGAATCCTTGTAACGGGCATAACTATACGAAGTTATTTTCCGATTTCTATGAAATTTTCAGGGATTGTGCGGGTTGGTGTGTAGACGGTCCCCTATGAAAATCATCATCCCCGGACTGATAGAAGCGACTGCACATGCGCAAACGTGAATTCCTTGTAACGGCCATAACTTCTACATTTTCAATCCGATTTCAATGAAATTTTCTGGGATGTTACAGATTAGTATTTAGATGGTCCCCTATGAAAATCACCACCTTCGGACCGATAGTAGCTATTGCGCTTGTCCCCATTGAAAATAATGGCTCGCAAGTTTATGGTACTTATCCACCGCGCATGCGCAAACGTAATAACTTGTAACAGAAATAAGTTATATATTTTCCACCCGTTTTCAACGAAATCGTCAGAAATCTTGCGGGTTGACCAGGTTCTACGTAATTTGAAAAACAAAATAATTTCTTCTTTCTTCGTTCTTAGTAATTACTCTGACCTCTGACGCCCCAGTTCACTTGTTATTGCTACATACGGGAGGTAAGAGCTATCGCCTTTGACCATGAAGAGTGCCACCCCCTTCATTGTTTGTTTTCAAGGTACTTAGAGATTGATGTTTTGAGATTAACTTAATATTTAATGCATCGGATCATCTATATAATCGGGTTATGGATACGAGGAAGCTATGCGCCACACCCACTTGGCAGACTTTTTTCATATTTTCCGTATAAGTGCTGTATTCTCAGGATTTTTTTTTATTTCAGAGTCCATATTAATGCTCTCCTCGTCACACGTAACGCAAACGTGTTTCAACATGTTTTTCTATGCATGAGTTTTTTCGATTTTCAATATTAGGTATCATCACATAACAACACACTCTAAGCACAGGTTTTGAAGATGTTAAGAGTATATATCATGTTCTACTTCCTCCACGAACTCATTGACTACCTTCTCGGCTATTTGATTACATATCGCCATGTACATGTATAATTTGGAGAAACTTCATGAATCGTTTTAAAACGTCCCAAAACGTATCTAAGTGAAGAAAAAAAAAATGTTGAAAAAGGTTCATGTTAACTTTAAAACTATTTAAAGAGTTCAAATTTTTCGGAGAATTTGCTAAAACCAGGCGGGAGACCCAAGACAGATTGATGGCTGTCACGACTAGCTCACGAGTATGGTACCTAATAATGGTATGCTTTGCCGAGAAGCCATCTACCCATTTTGGCAGCCGTTCTTTGACTGGTGTCATTTGAAAGACGATATCAAATCATACCTAATAATCAACATTTTATTCAACTTACAGATCCCAACATTTATGCCAACACTTTCATAAAGGGCAACAGAAAAGTGTATCTTTCCTCTCGCTAAGGGCGAGTTGTGAAATACCAGAAGACCAACCAGTGCTAATGGACCGATGATTGTTGAATTTCTGAATGCCGTCCTCGTTTTCTTGATGAAAGTGAAGACTTGTGATAATGGCATGACAAAGCACGAGAATTATAATTAATTGTCACTAATTTATTGTATTTTTTCAACTCCCTTTTCGTATCTCCAATTTTAATCCTGTCACCTTACTTTACTCCTATCACCCTTTTATTTTCAACAGAACATAGCGCATAACATGTGATTATAAATACTACTTAAAACTTGTGTCTACGGAGATTGAAATGTTTTAACAAATAAGCACGTTCTTAGTTTACTATGATTGTCTTCTATTTCCAAAATTTCAGACCAAATAAGTGGTATTACCGACTCAATTTTTTGTGAATCTGTTTAATGAATGAATGGAGATTTTCAGAATCTGTAGAGCGATTGAATACAGCTATTCTACTCATCGGGCGAAGGGCTTCTTCACAGTCTTCAAATAGTGAGTCAGCTGACTAGGTAGAAGGTTCATTTTCCCAGAAAAGGACAATCGTTGTTCAAGGAAGATCCCGAATGCCCATTTATGAATTGGGCGTAAAAAAAAATTCTGCATAAACTATCAACTTTGTTCTACTTCGGGTAATCAATAAAATATGGACTTATTCACGCAAACATAGAAATTAAAGTTGTATACTAATCTGCCATGTTCGGATCCCTAGGTAGTCAACTTGTCCCCAGTATTCTGTGACTTTGCTTGAACAATGGGAATCAGCGATCAAAGCAGCGACCTGAATTTGTAGGGATTTTTTATTGCGTATATCTAGATATGAAAAATAAAGGTTCGCAGATTTTTTTCACAAGCAAACAAAGCATGCAGGAGGATAAAATGTGCTTGTCCGGAGGTTTCTGTCTTTAAGGGGGTCTCAGTCGATCGCCGTCCGTTCTTAGTATTTCGCGAAATGGAAGGCGCAAACACTTCAAAATGTGTACTTACCTAAATTTGAAATTTTAAAGGATTTAAGAAATTTATTAGTGTACGGCCCTAGGGAATTGACAATCTGAAATGTTGCAGCCGGAATCATCTAAATCGAACAATAATTGCCAATGAAAAATAGGAAAAACTACTGAATAAACGGTTTTTTACATATTTCTCTGGCAATTATTGTTCGATTTTGATTATTCCAGCAGCAATCATTCAGTTTTTATATCCCTAAGGCCCATGCACTAATGAATTTCTAAAATCTTCGAAAATTTCAAGTTTAGCTACATTTTATGGGAAAAACATAACTGAATGGGGGATGCGCCTCGATTTTTTTTAGATTTTTAATCGAAAGTAGACTACATTCTGAGAATTTTGGCACCAACCGCGACCTTCCAGTGTGAGTAGATCTGTTTCCATGATTTTTAAAAGTTTCGACCGTTTATGACGTCACGCGCCCCTCTCGCCTGGGTGGGACCCCCCAGCCCACAGTGACGTCATAAACCGTCGAAACTTTGAAAATTCATAGCAAAAGATTTACACACTCTAGAAGGTCGCGGTTGGTACCAAAATTCTCAGAATGAGGTCTACCTTAGATTAAAAATAACAATAAACAGTTTTTCCTACCCAGGCGCACATCCTATTAACGGGTTTCCGCATTTTTCTCTGGCAATTATTGTTCAATTTTGATGATTCCGACGACAATATTTCCGTTTTTCAAATCCCTAGGGCCGTGCACCAATGGATTCCTAACATCCTTGAAAATTTCCAATTTAAGTACAACTTTTCAAGTTTTGCCCCTTCGATTTGGCGAAATACAAACCCGGAACGAGGAACGAACGGCGACCGACTGAGACTTCCTTGTGCCTTTCTTGTGTTTTCGTACTTTGGCGGCATATTAACGTTTCCCGCGGATTCACTACCACTGTAAGAGGTGAGGTTACACGTCAGGTTATTAAAGATAGCAGCGGGAATCGTTTTCTTTTATGTGGAAATGTGCACAGGTGGTCTCAGTTGCAGAAACGTGGTGTCACAGTCACCATCTGTCCTTCATCTGCCCTCGGTAAAACGGCAAGGAATCTTTTATTTTTTTATTATTATTTATTTTTTTTTTTGGTCTCGAGTTATAGTTTCCACCGAGCTGGTTCCATGGTTGAATGGGTTAAATTTCAGTAGAACAGCACCAGAACGTAGCAAAAGTTGAAAAACCTAAGTGCCAACCAGGAACTTGTGTCTTCGATATACCGGTAATGGTGGCAGATAAAACACCTTGTGGGCAGGTATTTCGAGAGTTTTTGAGCTAGGGCACTCTCGAAAATTTCAACCCTTATCTTTCACCCCTTAGAAGTGACTGACATCAACCAAAAGCTTCGCGTCACAACCAGACCCCAAATGGAGCCCAAATGCCTCATTTGAACCAAATCGGTTTATGGTTTCTTTTTTTTCAAAAATTTTTTATTCAATTTTCGGATTCTATGTACCTTGAAACGCAAAACATCAAATTTTGAGGTGGGGTTAAAATTTGTTTTTTCATGCTCGATTCCAATGGTTCATTATTGAAAATAATAAATCAAAATTACAGTACTGACAGTTAAACAGACACTATATTACCGTTGGGAAACACAGGTCTAATAAATCAGTCTACTCGTGTTCAAGGATTCTCAAAAACAGCAATAATGTAAATATATAGCTCCACTGTATTAATTGGAAAATTTCAAAATAATTGAACTGGCACCAGCAATAACCAGGAGCACAATAATGAATCATTTTTCAACGGTCCTATTCGTACCAATTAGTCCTTTAAACCTAAATGATATATCCGAAAACATGAAAAAACTAGACTAAGATAAATTTGGACTACTTCCGGCTGGTACTGACAAGACGTCTGTACTAAACAATGAAGAATTGAACTTGGCTACATCCCAGTGTACTTAATACTGCAGTGTCTACTGACACTTAACTTAAAATGATCCCTAGAGGGAAGCCAAAACTTAGATCTTATATGATCAAAAACAATAAAAATTAAAGACAAATTGAAAATTCTCGACACGAAACCCAAAACTCATATCGATGAACTGAAGATTAAAGCCAAATAAAATTGGAATGTAGTTGGAGAATTATTTGAAACTGTCAAGAAGAGCTATCTTGCTAATTAAAATTAAGGAAACTGAAGGTAATTTAAAAAAAACAGCCAAGGTGGAGCATATAGATAATTTGCATTCTTAAAGGGATTATTCAAAAACATATATTTTCCATTTTCATTTTTTCGTAAATCTACATGAAATTCTGAAAAGTTTGGTAAACATAAAATTAAAATCGGGTCACTGGTTGATGAGTTACAATTTTTTTAAAATTTTGAGTAGAACTGAAAGTTGTTAACAAAACCTGGTTACTGACGACCTTCTTGAATTACATGGATTCATGGATACTAAAAAGTATAGGCACTGAACATGGAACTGAAAGAAATACTGAAAGTTCCACAATGTGATGCGGTTTTGTCAGCCAGGCACACAAAATCAAGATCAGAACAAGTATGCGGGAGCGCAACCTGCAGTAAAAAAAAACAGCTGTATTCTACGGATGGAGGATGTATTCTACGGATGGAGCCAATGAAATTTCGTTTGTAACTCCCATTTCGTGGATGCAGATTTTTTTATGTTGTAAAAACATGCTTAGATAGGAAGGCCACTTTTATAGTTTCGTTTAATTGGATAAAAAAAATCAACAAACTGTTTTTACTCAAAAACCTTGGCTCAAATTTTAGTTAATATATGGAAAGGGAACATGTGCCTGATGGTTAGAAAAAATAGAACATGTTTTTTTTTTCATTTTTCTACATTAAAAAATTATGTTTGCTTATTTTTCAATTTTTTTTCTATTCGGCCGGCTTGGACGAAATTTATAGCAGACATGCATACAGGTATGAAGATTATTTCCTTAAAATTTAAAATAATTTAGTACGTAATTTTGGGAATTGTAAAAGAAAAACGAAAGGAAGGAGCTCGCGGAGCGCTAAAAGCGGACTACTCCCCTTAATCCGATTGCTTAGGTGATCCGATTACCCAACCAGATTGTATAGATGATCCGATTTGCTAAGGGGCGAACATTTTCATAAGAGACCATTAGCACCCTGAAAATTTCATCAAATTCTGACTACAGCTTCGTATTGTTTTGCCCGTTACACGAATTCGATGACAGACAGATACACAAATACGATGACCACAAACAGACAGACATGCTTCAAACTAGCTGCCATCCAATAAAACTCTCAGTCGCCTAAGTTGTGGACAGTAGAATAGATCCACGTCAGCCGCCGCGACGACCGAAGAGATCAATAGCAGTCCCTCGACCTTCCGGTTATTGCATGACCCGGAACACTTCCGCTCCTGAGACGTATTGAGCTTGCAAGTCTGGATGACAGATCCTTAGGGACGTTGTCATGATTTAAAATGAAAACTGATGACTTATGTAATGAAATGAGACAGATTACAGCGGAATACTCACCGTAACCCGTGGATTTCAGATTTTTTTTATTCTTCTGCAAAATCATTAATTCAGATGATAATGACTGATGATGGAGAAGAGATTGTTTCGACACAATAACGTTTGTTTTAGGGGGAGGTATCGAACAATTTATAATCGACCATTTTTTTATCTTCTCTAATCAATTCACCATTTAATCGGGCCTAACAAATCAATTAATTGAACATTTCAAAAATGTTGGTAAACAATTTTGTTCAATAAAAACAACGAACTTATATTAGGAAATTCGTTCACAAGGAGTAAAAAAAAAAATAACGAATAAAACGCTGCAAATTATTATACAAAGGTTTATTATTTTTCTGTATAGATCACTCGCGTGCAATGAACTCAGCTTTGGCATTGTCACTACCTAACAACTATATTTTCGCTTCACAACCAAGTATTTTGAAGAAACACACGCTTCACACCCAATACGAAAATTAAAGAGTTGCGGGTACCTTCATTAGGAAATTTGATTACTAAGGATGCAAAACTTATTACAACTCGAAGTAACAACAAATAATCGCATTTTGGTCAGCTAAAATTTGAACGGAGATTAGGCCTCTTTTGCGGGGTTTCTGATTTATCGTAAGACTAACCCTTTAGTTTCTGTAGGGAGCGAACGATTAGTCCTACAGAGCAACGAGTGGTCTCATTTGATTCTGAAAATTCAATGTTATTTTAGATTTCAATCGAATTCCATGGTAACTACGGAAAATGCCGCGTACGGACGGAAAAATGTTTATTCGATTTTTGGATTCTACTACCTTGAAATGTAAACCCACAAATTGTGAGATGAGATTAAATTTTTTTCTTGGTCGATTCCAAAGGTTTATTATTGAATATAATAAACCAATATCGAAAGAGACTTGATAAAATAAGTTTCTGCTCTCCAGTTCCGTCATAATTCAGCTGCTCCAGAAAAATTCGGCGCGCGCCTGTTCGTGTGATTCCCCAAAGCACGCCTAGCGGTGGATTAAATACAGTAATTTATAGTGTAATTATGTCGCATATATTGAAATTGGTTATGAAAACTTCCAACGACTGATCTGAGAAATTGCGTTTTTTGAGTCATTATTTTAAATTTAGGAATATGTTCATATCCTCGGTCAACGATTAGGGAAACATATAGTGCGAACAGAGCAAACGTTTTACGTTTTGTAAAACAACATTTTTCCAGGGAAAAATCAAATAAAAATTTAGCCCCACTTTTCAGAGTCGCAAACTTTACCGGTTGCGGGAGATACCTGTTGGATTCATAGGTACAACAGGCTTGCAAACCCAGCAGACACCCCTCTCCTCTCGTTCTACCCATCTTGCACCCTGACGTAGTCATCTCTCCCTAAATTCACCCCTCCATAATGAATCGCCCTTCCGAGGATCCGCTTTTGTGTACACTCCATAAATTACTCAGAGTTTGTTTTCTTTTCGCCTTTTCCGTACCCTATTCTCGCATCCTCTCCTCTGCATTCTCTTCCTCTCTTTCATCGCCCATTCTTTGTCTCTCAGCTCCAGGGCGCTGCCCGCTTGTCAACTTCTGCGGGTAATTTATGAAGGAGATGGGACAATTTTTACGGAAATGAATAGAACGAGGAATGAAGAGGGGAGGCTGGAAATCTTTTTGGCTCTGCTCGGTAATACGTCATTTTGCCTTCCGAAATAATGAACATCCGACAAAAGATCCACGTGATCTTTGAAAGTGAGCCAACCTCCAAATGAAAGGGCGAGGAGTTAATGAATAGGAATGACACAAAACCGCGATAACTTCAGCCATTAGCGTTGAAAATGAGAATAAAAAGTGACAACAGCAAATTGTGCCAAATGGTTGGTACTTTTTTCGTTGTTATAAATTGTGTAATTGAGACAAAGCTAGGTCGATATGAATATTTATGTTACGTATACGAATCTTTGGAAATTCACGAGCTAAACATATTTTATAAACCTCAATACTTGAACATTGTTGAGCAATTTGTGGGCGAGAAATCGATTTCGAGGTGATTGAGCAACTATCTCTCCACGACCATAGAACATTAATTTATAAGAGAAAGAATTTCACAGAATCTTTCACAGTTCACCATAAATTAATTCCTACGAGAGATTACTCGGATTGAGAAAATATTGAGGGTATCAGGTACGAGAACGAACGACTTGAAACGGTAAAATTAAAAATGCTAGAAATTATTACTCAAATGTATTATTTTTCTATATAGATCACTGGTATGCGAAGCACCAACCAACTTGAAGAAAAACGTCGATCGCATTTCGGTCAGCTAACATTTGAACGGATATTCGGCCTCTTTTTCGATTCACACTCGTGTCCAACCCAACCCAGTCCAACCCTTAAACCCTTAAATTCTCATAGGGCACGAACAGTTTGTCCTACAGGGCTCCGCGTGGTCTCAAAAAATTCTAAAAATTCTTTACTATCTTAAATTGATGGAAAAACAATATCTTTATACCAACATTTTTTGAGTTGGGGCGTTTTCAAAATTTCAAACCTTATTTTTCAACACTTAGAAGTGACCAACATCAACCAAAATCTTCGGGGCACAACTAGACCCCAAATGGAGCCTACATACCAAATTTCATCAAAATCGGTCGATGCTAAGTGGGGAAGTGCCGCGTACGGCGTATGGCGGACGGACGGCCAAATTTGTATTCAATTTTTGGATTCTACGTACTTTGAAACGTTTTTTTTTCCTTGGTAGATTCCAAAGGTTCATTATTGAAAATTATAAACCAAAATTCAAATCCGCCATGAAAGGGAATTTCTATAGGTAACGTTATGGTTAATTTTGGAAATTGTCCCATGCTTATAACGACGAAAGATATTGATTATACTAGCTCTCAGTAAATGAAAATGAAATGGTAAAGAAGATAATATAAACATTATACAATTAACACACTTGGCCTTGGAAATTTGAGAAAGCAGCAAATGAATATTTTTATAAATTATTCTGAATCAACAAAATTAGACTGAATTCAAAATCGTGTTGTTTCTAAACGTAAGAAACCAGCAAAACGTTTTTGGAAACTACAGTTTCTGGTGGTTATACCGATATGTAATATGTAATAAAGTTATTTTATGAGTAGATTGACCGACGTAATTGTGGGTTATGTAAAACTATGTCATTCTGAAAAGTGCCGAGCCACAGTGGGTACCCAAACCCCTTCAGCGGACAAATTTCTAGAAACAACCACATCCACATTATCTGGAAGACTTCAGATATCTTTGGATATTGTCAGTTCTACATCCATTAAAATGTAAGAAAATACATCTGAAATATTTTTCACTCACGATTTATATTACAAAATACACTTTCAGTATATTGATATAGATATTGGACAGGATTTTGACAGGTTACCTACCAATCATTTACTATGTTGCAAGCCTAACTCTAGATTAAGTCGATGTGTAATAATATTATTGAGAATGTTTGATTTGTGTTTGTTTATATTTGTAAGTATACTGACAGACAAATCCTTAGTGTTTATCTGCACCATCTGTACTCTACTCACAGATAATCCTCTGCGTTGATATGCATCATTTTCAAGCAGGGTCCCATGAGCCTTTCAAACGCCTCCGCTGCTAGAAACGCCACTTTGGTTGACCCTAACGCCGTAGCGCTAGCTGCTCTTGGTTTGTTCTTAAGAAGCGCCAATTCGCCAAAATATTGACCGCTGTTGATGTCTTTGACTGCCACTTCTTTACCGTCGACTATCTTGGTGATTTTGACGCTTCCCGATATGACGAAATACATTCCATCAGCTGTCTCGCCCTGCTTGATTATCGATTCGCCGTCCGAGAACACCAAGGTATACAAAACGTCGGCTATTTTCAACTTTTCGTATTCGGTCAAAGTTTCGAACAAAGACACTTTGTCGATCAGTTCGCCGTACAATTTCCGTCGAACGTGAGCACTTTTTACCACGATCTTTTTGAACAGGTCCCTTTCAAGCGCAAATACTGTTCCCCCTGTGACAGCTCTGACAGTAGCTTGTCTGGGCTGATTGTACATCAAAGCCAACTCCCCAAAACATCCTCTCCCAACATACGTTTGCATGATGCTGTCTTCGCCGTCTTCTCTGGTGACGTGAACTTCATAAGTGCCTTTATCTATTACATAAAAAAAATCACCATCTTCTCCCTGCTTGATGATGTCATCTCCTTTCTTGACTTCAACTTCTTTCATCGCGTCAATAATTGCCATCAACTGCTCTGGCTCGAGCCCACGGAATAACAAATTATCCTTTACGGACTCTTCCAATTTCTTCTTAGCTCCTTCGGACTTTGGATATACGTCGAGTTTCTCATCTTCATCGTTAGGGTCGTATCCTCTTGTGAAGATAGAATGCCTTCTTTTTTCTGAAGTTAATGGAGGTGGCTGTTCCTCTTCATCTTCGTCTGTGAGTGGTAAGGCCTGTAATCAATCGGATCCTACATCATTTTTTGGGGCTGAGAAGATGAAAATACTTTTTGAGATCTAACAATAGTCATTCAAAAGGCACCATTTATGAGAGAGGATCATGGACACTTATGGTATCTAGTCGCTGTTGATTTTCGTCCGAGAGTCAACATTATTTCTTTGATAAAAGCAATACTAAATAATAGCAGAATTTCCAAAATTTGTCTGACTAAAAGTTACATAATAATACCTCTAACAACTCCTAAAAATTTCAAATTGATATCTTCAGCAGATTCGGAGAAAAAGGTACTTGAATATGGCCACTTTCTAGGCGTTTTTTGATATGCAAAAAATTTCCTTCTACCCTTAACCATTGTGAACTAAATTTGTGGGTAGTTTGAAGTTAGTGTCAAGATGATTGCTGATGAATTTCGTAGCGATTCAATCAGTGGGAGTCACGACACCTAATTCAAAGAATTGACATGAAAGGAAGTTGTCGAGCTCGTTGATAATTCAAATTTAGGAATCCATCATCCTGATCGTGAATTCCAAGTTCCTATGTTTCTCTAATCGTGTAGCTTTTAAAAATTGCAAAATTTGCAATTTAATGAAACTTAATTTCATCATATTACCATAATAGTAATCGTACCAAACATGCATTCTTCGGAGCTCAATCACTGATGTCAATCCAATCAAATGTCACGCCTAAGTTTATTTTGAACAGTTTCATACTTTTCGTTCAATATCTCCCAGAAATCATATTTACTCCCAAGCCTGAACCTACCTATGTAGGTAGAGAGGATGTAACAAAAATGTTTGCGCTTCTACGATGGGTTTTAGTCAGAGAATATTGAATCCCATTTTTACGTCACTTTTATATCATCTCACATAAAATGAGTACGTAACACCATAGAGCGACAATATTTGCGAAGTGTGGGTCGAGTGGGGAGAGTGCAAAAAGGAAAACTGCCAAGGCGTGATACTCGGATAGCTACTTGAAGCCTCGATATCTTTCGAAGAAGACTCCCTGAGCAACAAAACCGACAGTTTCTACGATTTCTTTGGTATAAATTTATTTTCAATATGAGGAAAGAGTTCTAAGATTGGCGTCTCCAAATCAAAGTGTCTCACACCCTCTTAAATAGGGTTTTATGGTGTGTAAACTACGTGAAAATCATATCTTTGATCGTAAAACGGGTAGTAAAAATTGATGTTATGGTGAGTGATTGTAGCTGCTGGTTCAAGCGTTCTGAGTGGTGAGACCAAACAAACCGTCAGCCATTTATGCACTCAGAAAGTTATCAAAACATATTAAGTGATGCGTGCATTGCAGGGTAAGTTCCATTGGATGAGTATTAGGTCCACTCGATGTAATTTATTTAGCATTTTAGGAAAGAAAGAGTGGTCTCTCCCCCCCCCCCCTCACCATTATCCACGAAAGCATTTTAAAATCCACGATCTACGATACCCTACATGCGCATTCGAGCCCCCCCCCCCCCCCCCCCCCGACCAGTGGTGCCATCTGGTACCAAAGCTGGAATACGTCGTAATTGAACTTTAATCTATTAGTTTTGGTTGACACATCCGTATTCAAGGGGTGAAACACTCAAAAATCCACAAAATACGAGGTTTTTGGTGTCCTGGCACCACTGAATTGTTTCAAAGTGGCACAAAGAATAATTCATAAAAATCCATAGCTATATTGAGAATTTGTCCTCAGTTACAAACTACCAACAACATTGGGTACAATAAGTAAGCAATAAAGGAGCCGAAACATTGAAAAATCGGATGTTTTGTTAATATTAACCCCCCACTCGCTCCTTCCCAATGCGAATTTTGATACTCAGGTGGAATAATAAGCACTTTGGAAGATTTCTGAGTTGGAAAAAAAAAAGAAACTCGCAAATCGGTTGGAAATTGAGGCCTGGGCAGAATTTACAAGATTATGCCCGCAAACGCACGTTTTTTGAGCATTAACCCCCCCTTTCACATCTTAAAAGGCAAAGTTCGAAACTCCGGCGTTGTAGTGCACAACTAGATAGTTTTCCGCGTCGAATTAAAAAATAATTACGAAAATCAGTTGAAAACTGAAGCCTGGATATACTACACAAGATTTCGTCACACACACACATACATACACCTATGGTTTTTTTCGCGGATTTGGATTCAGAATAGTCTAAAACTGATTAGTGCGTGGTTTTTTTTTGTTGAGTGTTTTCCAACTTCACACCAGATCAATCGCATAAGGACGCCCAAGTCTTACTACACTGTGGGACGCCCTAAAAAATGAGTAATTTCATCAGTTTGTTTCGGGACCACCGACTCACACCAACATATTCGTTACAGACATATTTGACTCCATTGGGCAGATTTTGAAAGCTTTATTTTTGGGCTATACATTTTTCGACTATTTTTCGGAATGATACACAGACGCAACATGTAGCCACTCCATGTTTTCGACAACATTCTCAAAAACACGAAGTTTTTTCCAGAACTGTCCGTTTGGGTTACTGAGTTAGGAATAACTTCTTCTTCTAGGAATGTTCTTCTATGTAAAATGTAAAATGTTCTTCTATTCTCATTGCTATGGGAGTGGATTAGCCGTATGATTCGCGTGGATCAGCAGTTTGAGCGTTGTTCACCCATTCGGGTGTGGTTGAGCAGTTTGAGCGTGGATCATAAGTTAGGTTTTGGCTTTAAAAATTGGCCTTACAATGAATCAACTAAAAGAGCTTGATTCAGACGTTTGGTCGTGCTTCAGCCATTTTCACCCCTCTTGAACCAATCATAACGTTTTCATCACCGACAAACTTTGGATCAAGCAGTCATAATATATTACCCGCGCCGAAATCGGGGAAGTGATACAAAAGTTCAGGAGTTAGATCATACCTATCCTTTACTGAGAGGAACAATGTAGTGTGAGTCTCCACTCACTGGGGAACATTTCCAGTGAAGAGACTGGGTTAATTCGTTAACTCCCTTCTGATCCGAATTTGTCATAGCCACCCGCGGCGATGATTGTCAGATTCGGATCCGTGGTCAGCTCGGAAGGTGACGTCACCCCCCCCTCAACATGAAGACGCCGTCTCCAGCCAGAGCGTCCCTCCCTCGGCGGGGGGAGCCAATCAGAAGTCTCCACCTGGCAGGCGCCCGTCCGTCGAGGGAGCGGAGGGGGACCATCCGGAACAAAACCAACGAGCAGCCCCCTCCACAGGCAGACCCCCCTTGATATTCAGTACAAGTCATTGAGAGCCCTGCTGCCCGTGAACTTAAAACTGCTAGAGTCAACCGCCCCCGTAAATACTTTCACAACGCTTTTTCGTAAGATCCCTGACCATCGAAAATTGCCGTCTCGCGCCGAATTGATCTGGAGGAAGAACACTTGAATTCCCTGGACGTCCGTCGCCACAACCACCACAACCGCCACATCACACCTGGAAGGATACCTCAGGGCCCTGACACGTGTGAGTGAAAACTATAACTTACCTTCTAACCATTGGCCAATGCAGTTGGGACGGTGCGTGGAGGTAATTCTGAAACAATTGGACAAAAGTCGTAAATTTGAGAGTTGTAACTTAATGCTAAATTCGTACCTGAAACACAAAGTTAACCTATACTTACCATACTCACCTTTGTTGAAAACCTGGAACGTTGAACTGAAATACTCTGGAAACCTGAAACATGAAGTCAAATTGGAGTTACTATTTCGTACATTTGAAACATTATCTGAAAATCTATCCTTTTGAACATTGAATCTTGTGCCATACTTACTTGTGTTGTTGCGCCCGTCAGGCTTCTTTTCGACACACCCTTCGGTGTGCCTAGTCAGAAAACCATTTGCATATTTAATAAACTTACCTTTTATTGTTGTAAACCTGCATTTGAATATCTTTTCTCATTTTACCTGGTTCCTCAGTGTGAAAAACCGGAGCTTGGTGACGCGTCACACTCCGCCATCTTTTCCGAAGCGTCCCTCAGACGCCTTCGTAGGCCCCTTCGGCAGCGTCGCATTTGGCGGACGCCATTTTCTCAGTAGGACGCCCTTCAGGCTCACATTTCAGATTGCATCATCCCGAGGAATCCGACTGGCCGCTTCACCGCCTCGTCACAGGTAAATACCACACGCTACCCTTGTAAAATTAACTATTGTTTCGATATTTGTTTGCCTTCCCCTTCCCACCTGAGCTCGCCACGTAAGGTTTTGTGTCATCCGGTGAACTTGGGATCGGCACGTGGCGTCACAACCTCGTGCTGCTACCAACTACGCCGCGAAACGAAACCTTAACCCTGTCGAACGCAAATCCCGCTTACAACTGGTGTGTCGCCACAATCGTCACAATCACCACGAGTAAGCCGGGACGCTACCTCTGTGGTCCATCGACACAATCGCCACAAGTAGCAGGCCTACAGTAGGAAGTATTTATACAGGGTGTAAGCCTAACTGGTCTGCCATACGGTACCAGCCGATTCTATAACTAATTTGCAACAGAAAATGTCTTGGCAATTTCCTTTAAAACCCTTCGTTTTCGAGTTATTCTAACTTTAAACTTTTTTCCCGATTTATACTTTTTTCTCCATTAATTAGCTGTGTAAATTACAATTTGAGAATACCGTTGGGAAGAGCATTACATTTTTTACCGGATAGATGCCTTAACTTCTTTTTGAGTCAAGGTTTGACACATGAAAACGTCCTCCAAAAAGAAAATTTAACGTAATTTCGGAAACATCGCATTTTTTCAATGGCAAATTGAACTACGAGAACCCATTTTTTCAAGATGCAAGACATTAAAAACTGCGCTAGAATCTCAGCTTTAAAATGGTATAATTAAAAAATATTTTACAACCAAATTTAGGGGAGAAATTTGTGTTTGAACGCGTAAAAACGATTGGACGATAGAATCGGGTGGGTCGGCGCCGCCATAGACTGCGAGGCCTCCGGGAACAGGCTGCCAGAGCGCTGATTTCGTTTAAAAAATGCACGTTTTTCCTAGTTCAAACACGAATTTCTCCCATAAATTTGGTTGAAAAATATTTTTTAGTTATACCATTGGAAAGCTGAAATTTTAGCGCAGTTTTTACTGTTCTTGCATTTTGAAAAAAATTATATTCTCGTAGTTCAATATGCGATTGAAAAAATGCGAGGTTTCCAAAATTACGTGAAATTCTCTTATTAGAGGAGTTTTCATGTCTCAAACCTTGATTCCAAAAAGGTTAAGGCATCTATCCGATGGGAAATTTATTGTTCTATCTAACGGTACCCTCAAATTGTAATTTATACAGCTAAAAAATGGAGTTATGACCGATTTAATGAAAAAAGGTCAAAATCACGGACAAAAATTTTCAGTTGAAATAAGTCGATAACGAAAGGCTTAAAAAACTGCTATGAGACATTTTTTGTTGCAAATCAGTTATAGAATCGACTGGTACCGTATGGCAGACGAGTTAGGCTTACATCCTGTATACAGGATGGCCTACGTTGAGGACCGCAAAACTTCAAGAGTCGCTTCTACAACTCATTCAAGTAAGAAAGTATCGTGTAGGTACTTGATACGTTTTTTTCTCCTCCACGACAATCCGAATTGAAAATATGTAACTGGTAAGATTTTGTTCGAGCTTCGAACTTAAGCCATACAAATGGCCATAACTGCATTAGTTAACATGCAAATCCAAATCCTATTGGGAAGATCGTCAAACTTTCCGTCTTTTTAGTGCATACAAAAACATAACATTTTGTTCAATGGATGGAAAATTAACTCGTACAGTGATTTTTTTTCAAACTATAAAAATATCATACTATAATATAATTTGATATTATAATAAGAATGAGAAAACAATATTTTCTCTTGGATTTTAGGGTTTCAGTTCCACCATATGGTTGTTCGCGTGCCTCAACATCAAACAATATCCCTAAGATCTCAGCTTTCTAACGGTGTAATCGGTTTTATTTTACCCTCCTACGTTGAGGAGAAAAATACGTTTGAATGCGAGAAAAACGTGATTCCGCTTGTGAAAATTGAGATTTTTCGGTATGTAGGGAATCGGGCTGGTGCGAGGAATCAGGGGTGGAATTCTTCGTTATTTCCAACGCTAAATCGAATGGTTCCCTCACGAGAACGCCTACAATCGGGTATTAATCGCATAGATTTTTCCTTTTTTTAGATAGATTGAATTCCCAATTCACGCAGCTTCCTTTTCATGTTGTACTCTACACAATTAAATTGTGACTCTTCCTTCTAAATTGGAATTCAAAGGAAGATTACTCTTAAAATCAATAATTGAATCAACGTGACTATAAATAGGTACATTTATCGAAAATAATTTTACTCGTAATGCTTTGATCTTTGGCTATTTGGACAGTTCTTAGCTTATTCTTATCTGTTAAACTAAATCGAAATTTATCAGCACCTGACGTAATAGTGGTCCTCTTGAAGAGCTGTGTATAATAAGACCTTTGGTTTGGACTCAACTATTTCATACAAGGTGGATTTAGCTTAATACAATTAAATAGGCACTTACCATCAGTCGTTTTACGAATTCACATCCTAAGGAATTAGTGACTGAAATTAGAGCTCCAGTATGGCGATGAATGCATATTTTGAGTTGAAACACCCACTAAGAATTGACTTCTGTTTGTTTAAATGTGAGTTCCTTTCATAGGATGGAAGTTATGATGTTGGATGTACCTTTGATATAGTTTAATCCGTAAATCACGGTTACATTGCCATGTAAACGAAATATACTTAATGGAGTGGATGCTTTTCCTTCTCAACATCTACATAGGAAGCAGTTAAGTACCTTCCAATTTCCAATATTACTGAATTCGCCGTTCTACAGTACGTTATTGAAATACCACGAAATACCACGTGCTTGTCACTACATAAACTACTTCGTTGTTTTGAAAACTTTGGCATGCAACTTTAGAGTAAACTCAGTGAAATTGTAATGAAAACCAAAATCCAAATTATTTTGTAGCCGATCCATGAATACCAACGTCCATCCATAGATCAAAAAATATGGTAAGTTTTCAATCCCTGTTCTAGTGGTAGGTAGTTCCGAGGATGAACTGGTTTTAGAAGCAAGAAAAAGTGAAAATGTTGATTTTCTGTCTGTCGAGTGGAATACTGTTGATTTATCATATTTTTATCCTCTTACGAAGTAGTTGTGTAATAGATATATGATAGTCCATAGAACCATTGATAAAGTCCAAAGACGAGCTTGTTTGGCAACTGACACCATGCCTCTGATTATGGCTCAGGCAGTTAATGATTTTTCTAATATAAAAACAAAATTTTTGAAATACTACGATGGTTCTAAATGATAGAGACTATTGGAAAAAAGGATTGTCCAAATTTCCACTGTACTCAGTCATGTGTGGAAGGACTGGTGAAGGCATTCAACTATGCGCTGATGAATTGCTGAACATGCATCGCAACAGTACTACAGAATACATTTCATCCGAAAGCCCACATGCAGACAGACCACTGCTTCATACAGTATAAGTTATAAGTTGTTCTGGAAATTCCTGAATGCCCTTAAAACAGTGGCCTAGGAAATTGAAATAGGAATAGAAAATAGAAATAAGGCGAAGAGATATGAAACTGCCAAGGATTGTGTATCTAGAGAAAAGATACCTAAATTCACACATTCCTTGGTAGTATTATCGTACCTCTGCGAAGCTAAAATATGGGGATAAAGAGTTTTCAATAAACCCTTCTCAGTAGGCTGGTGTTGCCTGGAGACATTCCACAGTCGATACCCTATAGTAGATAGTTCCCTCAACACTCGCTCCTTCAATAAAGTAAAATGAAAATTGTACAGGATAGTTACAGCCAAACTAAAAGTTACCATTAATCGTGGATCTACACAGCTAAATTTGATTATCTTGTCTGTAGCTCATCCTCACAAAATTTCACAAAATCTACTAACCACCTCTCCCGTCTCTAGCTCTACTTTCTCACCTATTTTCATTTCTCCAGCAACATGTAGTAAAGTCAGGTACCTAAAAGAAGCCAAATGGAGTGCAAATTTGGTCGCTTGAACAACAAGCTACCTATGCCTAATCCAATTGTTGAAGACAAGCATCGTGTGAGAGAATGAAGGCGTACAGAAACGTGGTACTTCATTGCGATAACTCATATCGGTTCGGTGATGATGGTATTCATAGGGTACCACCATCCCAGATCCACATAAACACAAAAATGTAATTTAAATAGGCGGATGATCTCGGGTGGTTACTTCGAAAACAAGAGATTGAGCACAAATAAATATGAATCCAATCGTAAGTAAGCAAAAATAGTGATAGTAATTACTGAAAGAACAAAACCGTAAAGGACAAACACTTTGTAGGTATGGTTAAGTTTTTCTTCAATAACAACCAACCTGACAAGTTCAAATAGCTGTTATAATGTTGATACATTTCTTCCGTTGATTGCATTGTTGGAATTCAAAACAGAGAGAAATTGTGTCAATCCACATCGGCCAAGCTGGAGTACAATTGGGGAACCTTTGCTGGGAGTTATACTGTCTGGAACATGACCTCGATGAGGCTGGTCGACTCCTCAAGCCGGAGTCGTCCACGATGAAAAACCCGGACATTTCCAGCATGATCGGCGATAGTAATGGCATTCCTGAAGGATTCAGCTCGTTTTTTTGCGAAACGTTCTCAGGGAATTACTGCCCAAGAGCCTTGTTCATCGACATGGATCCCACTGTTATAGGTAAAAGACTCGCCTATTGAAATTCAACTTGGGTATGAACTTGATACAAAATCCAAGGTAGATTCATGTAATCAGTGACTATTCTTCACCAGAATATATTCCATGCTACCGTTAAAGTATTCTAATATACACTCCTTCAACCATCAACTTCTTCGTTCGCCCCCTTCCTTCTTGCCTCATAAAGTTTTTATCCTGAACTGGCCACCAAGGAGGCCAGACATGAATCCGATAGAGCATGTTTGGAACATGCTGAAAAGAATAATTCGAGCCAAAGATCCACCACCAGACAATATTCAGCAGCTGGAAATACTAGTGAAAGAGGAGTGAGACAATATCCCCCAGGAGGGTGTCCAAAACTTGATTTAGAGCCCTCAATCGAGCTAGAGGTGGTAATATCAAGTATTAAAAAGCAAAACTGGCATAATTCTTACCTTTTTCCACATCTTCAATTTTTATAATTTTACCACAAGAAGTACATTTTTCTTGAATTTTTTCGGACATCTTGTTTATCTTTTTCCTTCTGTGTTTGTAAACAATGTGTGCAAATTGACAAAAAAACTTTATAAAGGAAAAAAATAAGGGGACAAACAAAGAAATAAATGGTGGTGCTCTAATTTTGAGCAGGAGTGTATATCTGTTAATAATTTATTTGACTACGTCAATTTTCTTCAGACTATGACAAATAATGGTACAAAAATGAGTTATATAGATTTTTCTGTACCATGAAATACAACTAAGATCGTCAAGTTCCTGATCTTAGGAACTGTAAGTAGTCAGCGAATATCTTTGATTGTTGTGATTTTGTTGATAGATGAAATCAGAACGGGGAAGTACAAAGATTTGCACTCTTTCAACAACCTGATTTCTGGGAAAGAGGACGCCGCCAACAACTATGCTAGAGGGCATAACACAAGCGGGAAAGCAATTTTCACTCAGTCGGCAGACACGTCATCAAAGATGGTGGAGGCGTGCGATCATTTGCAAGGGTTCATGATCACGCACTCGCTTGGAGGGGGAACTGGCTCTGGATTCTACTCCAGGCTCACGGAGTATCTGGCTGAGGAGTTTCCAAAGATCTCGAAGATGGAAATAGTTGTCTTCCCTTGCCCCAAGGTGAGAGGAAATTGTTTTCAGCTATGCAGTAGTAGATACTATGCACACTATTTCCGTTCACCATTCATTTTAAGCAAAGATAAAATACCTACCTCTTGCTCGTACGTTCAGATCTCATAAAAATAAAAAGTAGAACCCAACTCAACGCATCAGAGATGTAAGTAGTATTAATTTATTATATCAGATCACATACCAGAGAAGTAGAATCCTATTGGTGCCTTTACTGGGGTCTTGGTGGAGTCAAATATGTTAATCTAAGTGCTACCAATAAACAAATGCTCAAACTAGTGGATTATCTTACTTTATGGAGTATCTGGATGAGGAGTCTCCAAAGATCTCGAAGATGGAAATAGTAGTTTTCCCTAGCTCCAAAGTGATGGGAAATTATTTTCAGCAATGCAGTTGTAAATACCATGCATACTATTTCCGGTCATCATTCACTTTAACCTTCTATCCGTACCGCGGTGTTGGATACCGCACCCCTCCCTTCAAACATCAATGTACACTTCATAAGAAAGAGCAATGAACCGAGCCCCTTATTACCCTCCTAACATTCGATGAGAAAGGTCACGTGAGTGTCATTTGTTTATTTCTACCTGTCTGCTGTTTTCTAGTGACATATGTAAGGGTGTATCTACAGATTGAGCGCGGTCCCTCAGCCCTCCTCGTACGAGAAACGTGCAATTCAGCCACTGTCAATGAGACTGTAAACGTTAGAATGAGACTGTTTTGATAAAGAGGTTTTTGCCATACCAATGGGACTGTAGCAATCAAGATAAGACTGTTGTTTTTTGTGTCAATAAAGTTTAAGATTAACTGATCTAGTTTTCATCCAATTTATGGAAACTTACCTACCAATTGTACGTACAGGGAGGTATTCTGGTGAAAACATTTCTCAAAGTCGGAATTAATTGATATATTATGAAAACGCTGCAAATCATTGCTCAAAGGTTTATTATTTTCTGTACAGATCATCCTTCTGTATAGATCACTGGTTCTCCATCAATAGCACCTACCACCACCTTCTCCCTTGACCTTCCCTCTAAAATTTCAGCTTCCTGCGTTCAACAGGAGAGAAAATGGCCTTGGAGCTCACTCAGCTGATCAGTGACCACTCAGGCGCCTTCAGCATTCTCCTTTGACCCTGCCTCTCAAATTTCAGGTTCCTGCGTTCAACAGGAGAGGAAATGGCCTTGGAGCTCACTCAGCTGATCAGTGACCACTCAGGCGCCTTCAGCATTCTCCCTTGACCTTCCCTCTCAAATTTCAGGTTCCTGCGTTCAACAGGAGAGGAAATGGCCTTGGAGCTGACTCCGCTGATCAGTGACCACTCAGGCACCTTCAGCATTCTCCATTGACCCGCCCTCTAAAATTTCAGCTTCCTGCGTTCAACAGGAGAGGGAATGGCCTTGGAGCTCACTCAGCTGATCAGTGACCACTCAGGCGCCTTCAGCATTCTCTATTGACCCGCCCTCTCAAATTTCAGGTTCCTGCGTTCAACAGGAGAGAAAATGGCCTTGGAGCTCACTCAGCTGATCAGTGACCACTCAGGCGCCATCAGCATTCTCCTTTGACCCGCCCTCTCAAATTTCAGGTTCCTGCGTTCAACAGGAGAGAAAATGGCCTTGGAGCTCACTCAGCTGATCAGTGACCACTCAGGCGCCATCAGCATTCTCCTTTGACCCGACCTCTCAAATTTCAGGTTCCTGCGTTCAACAGGAGAGGAAATGACCTTGGAGCTCACTCAGCTGATCAGTGACAACTCAGGCGCCTTCAGCATTCTCAATTGACCAGCCCTCTCAAATTCCAGGTTCCTGCGTTCAACAGGAGAGGAAATGGCCTTGGAGCTCACTCAGCTGATCAGTGACCACTCAGGCGCCTTCAGTATTCTCCATTGACTTTTGATTATGGAAATTTGATTACTGGTTACGCAGAAGGCAAAACTGTATACAAATCGAAGAAATGAACAGCGATCGCATTTTAGTCAGAAAAAATTTCAACGGAGATTAGACCTCTTTTGCGATTCACACTCATGATTCTGTTTTATCGAAGGAAAACCTTCAAGTACTCGTAGGGACCGAACGGTTTGCCCTACAGAGCTCCGGGTGGTCTCAAAATTTTTTAAAAATTCAGTACTATTTAAAATTAGTGAAAAAACGATACCTTTATTTCGAGAGTTTTCGAGCTAGGGCACTCTTGAAAATTTCAACCCTTAATTTCCACCCCTTAGAAGTGACCTACATCAACCAAAAGCTTCGCGGCACAACTAGACCCCAAATGGAGCCCATATACCAAATTTCATCGAAATCGGTCCATGGTAACTAAGGAAAGTGCCGCGTACGGCGTACGGCGGACGGACGGAAATTTTTTTATTCGATTTTCGTATTCTACGTACCTTGAAACGTAAAACATCAAATTTTGAGGGGGGGTTAAAATTTTTTTTTTTTTGCTCGATTCCAAAGGCTTATTATTGAAAATAATAAACCAAAATTGGTACTTAAAACTACTTAAATTTTCAAAATGTATCAATGGTGATCGAATGTGAGGCGTATCCTTGAATGGCGGTATCCCATACCGGCGGTACGCTAATCAGTGGTAGAAAGGGGGTACGGATAGAAGGTTAAGCAGAGATAAGATACCTACTACTTAAGTTCGTTTGTCCAGCAAAACATCTTGGGTAAATCAACTTTTGACCACAAGGTTGACATTAATGGAAACAACGTCACGTGGTTGAGTTTTTGTGTGCATGATTTAAATCTGGTTTTCCTACATTTTGGTCATGAAACTAGCGGAAAGCAATTTTCACTCAGTTGGCGGACACGTCATCAAAGATGGTGGAGGCGTGCAATCATTTGCAAGGGTTCATGATCACGCATTCACTTGGAACCGGCTCTGGATTCTACTCCAGGCTCACAGAGTATCTGTCTGAGAGTTTCCAAAGATCTTGAAGAAGGAAATAGTAGTTTTCCCTTGCCCCCAAAGTGATAGGAAATTATTTTCAGCTATGCAGTTGTAGATACTATGCAAAATATTTTCGGTCAACATTCACTTTAAGCAAAGATAAAATACCTACTACTTACTTTGGTAGGTACGATCTCAACGATTTTATAGAAATAAAAAATAGAACTCAACTCAACACATCAGTAATTGTATAAGTAGTATTAATTTATTATATCAGATCACATACCAGGGGAGTAGAATTATATTGGTGCCTGTTCTGGGGCCCTGGTGGAGTCAAATATATTATTCAAAGTGCTACAAAAAAACAGATGCTCAAACTAGTAGATTCTCTTATTGGTCCAAAGGTTTTCATTGCGGAATGGTGAGCGAAAAGTGAGCTTCCTGTATCCATCCATGATATGATAGTAACTTCGATACCACAGGTCTGTACCTTGAAAATGGCTTAGTCCAAGTTCTTTTATCCAGCAAAACATCTAGGGTAGTAAGTAAGTAAGTAAACAACCATTTCTGGATTTTCGTCCGACAGCCATTCCTGGCGTCGCGGACGTCATCAGCTGTCTTCCTAAGGAAAGATCAGAATTTGTTCTGATGATTTCGCTCATGGCTTCCCATTGGCCTCACCGCCCTGGGTTGGGACGAGGGGGAACTGCGACCGACTTGCCCGAAAATATGCTCCCGAGGCAAGCCTCGAACTCACGGCCCCTGCAACCGGTCCGAGTCTCGCCTCCAGAGACACATGCCGTAGCTCGCTCGGTCACAGCTGAAACATCTAGGGTAAATCGACTTTTGAACACAAGGTTGACATTACTGGAAACAACGTCACGTGGTTATGTTTTTGTGTGCATAATGTTGACCTATCGAAAATAAACTTTGAATTTATGTCTCTGTATTGAAATTCTTTTACAAGTAGGTACTTGGTGAAAATTATAACTGATGATCAAATTGAAAAAGTTTTATGAAATCATGGAACACCATTACATGAGAGGTTTTACATATTGCAGCTATCCACGGCAGTCGTCGAACCCTACAACGCCGTTTTGGCAACGAGCGAAACGTTGGAAACCACTGATTGTGTTTTCCTGGTGAACAACGAAGCTCTGTATTCCATCTGTCATAAGAAGTTGGACATCGATTCGCCTAGCTATTCAAACTTGAATCGAATATTGGCACAAGCCGTGAGTTCAATAACGACCAGCATTCGGTTCAGAGGTAGTTTGAACGCGGATTTCATGGACTTTCAAACAAACTTGGTTCCCTATCCAAGAATCCATTTTCCTCTCATGAGTTTCTCACCGATTGTCCGTAGAGAATCGGCAAGCCACGAAATTTTCTCGATTTTAGACATCACCAGCAAATGCTTGGACAAGTCCAATTTCATGATGCAGTGTGATGAGAACATCGGGAGGTATATGTCGTGTTGCCTCCTGTACAGAGGAGACGTCGCCCCGAAAGAAGTTAATTCCGCTATCGCTGCAATTCGGTTGAAAAAGAGTATGAAATTCGTCAACTGGTCTCCAACGGGGTTCAAAATTGGCATCAACGACTCGCCTCCTATGATGGTGCCTGATGGTGACCTGGCCTCTACTCAAAGGTCCATGTGTATGTTGTGCAATACCACCGCAGTGCAAGATGCTTGGACAAAACTCAACGTCAAGTTTCACGTTATGCTGGAAAAAAGAGCCTTCCTCCATTGGTACTTGCAGGATGGCCTTCAGGAGTCTGACTTTTACGACGCGCAAGACAATTTGCTAACTCTCGAGCAAGAGTATGAATTAATGGACGTCGATTAAAATCAAATTTCCTCTCATTATCCATAATTTTGATAAGAACAATTACAAGGTACATTACAGATAAATGAGTGTTGTGCCCAAGCTTAGGCAGGGTTCATCTACCTTCCAGAACTATATTTATATATTGTTTCGATCATACAATTGAATCCTGTAACTCCCTCATTGGGCTTTTAATTTTTTTATTATTTTCAACAATGAAGCTTTGGAATCGAACAAGAAAAAAAGTTTACGTTTCATGATACGTAAAATCCGAAAATCGAATAAAAATCGACGCGCGCGGCACTTTCCTTGCTAATTTTGATGAAATTTGGTATATTGGCGCCATTTGAGTTCTAGCTGTTTTCCGAAGCTTTTGGTTAATGTCAGTCACTTCTAAGAGATAAAAATTAAAGGCTGAATTTTCGAAAAACAAGTTTAGAAACTTTTGAAATAAGTTAAACGCATTAGTAGTCGACACCTCCTACAAAAAATGAGAAAAGCTAAGGAAGTAGGACACTATCTGTAGTTCCAGGTCATGGTTTTGATCTTGTGGAGGCTTCTCAATTATTATAAAAGGGTCTATATATATATGTGAGCTGTGATTTGCCAGAGAAAGTCTGATTTAATCGATAATATGCATCAAGTAAGAACCTTAAAATATTTTTTCTATTGGTTTTACTGCGATTTATCGTAGGTAATCAAAATAAAATGAGTTTCTATAAGAACCTGCTTCAATTGTTTTCCTCAAATCATAAACTATGACATCTGTCGACTACTGTTACGAATCCCATGTTGACTACTAACACACCTATGTCGATTTTTTTTTGTGAAGGAATCTTCTTTCCCACTGTCGACTACTAGTGCAAAATTAGACTTCGGAAAACCTATTTTTTACCCCATGAAGCTCAAATGTTTACAAAATTGCGCGTTATCATACAAGGTGTATAGGATAATGTAGGTATAACTAATTAGCAACAATAAAATATTTTCACTTGACTTAAAATCCAACTTTTTCACATTTACAATTTATGAAACGGCTGCACTAACTATCATATTAATTGATTAAGTTCCTTTTAACTTTGAGAATACCTTGAAAAGAGCATTAAATTTCCTTTCTCTCTGATGTCAATCCAAACTTTTTGATAGACAAACTACATTTAATAAAATTTTTCACAAGAATGAAAAATTCCTATATTTATCCGGCTGTTTCTGGAATGTTTTTTTTGTGTTCTGTAAAAACTTGCCCAAGATCTGAGCTGCTTATCAAAAAATTACTACCGATCTGGACGGAATTTTACAAGCAATTCGTTCATGAAAAGTTCTGCAGACTCCACTATGAGATGATATAATCAGTCATTTCTCCTCTTTTTTCCAGTAATTAGTGAATCCTAAATAAGTAAATTAAGTAATTAATGAATCTATCACTTCCAAAAAATTATCTACATTCTTTTTGTAAATCCATAAAAAATGAAATCGATACCTAAGCTAAACACAGTCCAAAAGGCCTGTCAGGAAAAAAAACTGCCTCTTCCTATGTTCTTCAAAAATTAAAATTTGATTTGACCTTGTTATTATTATTGCTTCCGAGTCTACCAAGGTAGCGGAAGCTTTGTTTTCACTTTTCAAGGACGAAAAAAAAAAGTTCTCCAAAATCAAAATTTTCACTCGCGTTTTGCGTTTTAGACCTTTCTGAACAATTTTGGTTCCGTGTCTGTCTGTCTGTGTGTCTGTGTGTCCGTGTGTCTGTGTGTCTGTGTGTCTGTGTGTCTGTGTGTCTGTCCGTCTGTCATCAATTCCTTGTAACGCGCATAACTATACGAAGTTATTGTCCGATTTCGATGAAATTTTCAGGGATTGTGCGGGTTGGTGTGTAGACGGTCCCCTATGAAAATCATCATCCTCGGACTGATACAAGCGACTGCGCATGCGCAAACGTGAATTCCTTGTAACGGCCTTAACTTCTACATTTTCAATCCGATTTCGATGAAATTTTCAGGGATGTTACAGATTAGTATCTAGATAGTCCCCTATGAAAATCATCCCCTTCGGATTTATAGTAGCTACTGCGCATGCGCAAACGTGAATTTCCTTTTAACGGCCATAACTTCCACATTTTCCACTCGATTTCGATGAAATTTTCAGGGATTATGTGGATTAGGTTGTAGATGGTTCCCTATGAAAATCATCATCCCCGAATTGATAGAAGCGACTGCGCATGCGCAAACGTGAATTCCTTGCAACGGCCATAACTTCTACATTTTCAATCCGATTTCAATGAAATTTTCAGGGATGTTACAGATTAGTATTTAGATGGTCCCCTATGAAAATCACAACCTTCGGACTGATAGAAGCCACTGCGCATGCGCAAACGTGAATTTCCTTGTAACGGCCATAACTTCTACATTTTCCATCCGATTTCAATGAAATTTTCAGGGATGTTACAGAGTAGTGTTTAGATGGTCCCCTATGAAAATCATAGAGAATTGTTTTTCATAGAGGGATTCATTCATAGAGGGATGGTCTCCTGTGAGAATCTCAAATCTTATACATGACAAGGCTTCAATAGCTCAGAGGACAGAGTCTTGATTTGTGCTCCAGGGATCGCGGGTTCGAATCCCAGCCGGGGCTAAGAATTTTTTTGATCCAATCACATACATCTACTCACTTATTTTTTCATCCGAATTTGATGAAATTTTCTATGATTGTCCAGATTAGCGTGTAGATGGTCCCCTATGAGGGTAGTGAAAGGTACTTAGAGATTGGTGTTTTGAGATTAACAACTGTGCATCTGATCATCTATATAATCGGGTTATGGATACGAGGAAGCTATGTGCCACACCCACTTGGCAGACGTTTTTTTTTTTTTACCGCTATACAATATTTAAATGACGTACGAACAGAAAAAAAACATGTTTTTTCTCCATTGGATGAGAATTGACATTGTCGGTTCTTCCCCTGTTTTTTGGGGGGTTCGCTCAGTTTTTGAATTTTTTAACAAGTAGATGAGTAGTATAATAATAGCGATAACATTTTATGGAACACTTCAATAGATGTTTTAGTGTATAATAGGCCATACTTCAATTTTTTATTTGCGTCCAGCCAAACACATTCGAGTTTCAAACTTTCAAAATGAGTTTTCTCCTTTTCAAGAAAAAGTGACTGTCAGTTTTTCCCCTGGACCCTTCAAATGGATACGACCTTTCAAAACAAAGTTGATATCCATCCTTGAGCCTATTATGGTTCCATGGGAAATCCGTGTTCTTCGCGTATGGGTTATATATACAGAAAATAAACCAAAATAAACCGGTATGTATTAGCAGCATGTTTTGATATCGCCATTTGGAAGTGATAGTTTCCTATTGTAGTACCTACATCAAACTTGTACCGCTCAAAAGGATATATTTTGTGGACTGGTGTCATAGTATATTCAACCAGGTACAATTACTGCTTGGGAGAATTTGAAGAACGCACTACATTCCTTAACGTACTTCTCTCGAGATTACCATGATTCCCCATATACATCTCAGCTCTCAACATCGTTCAAAATTCCAGTTTACCTCTTGCCTCCAACGCGCAAACATTTCAGCATCATCAGCACTCCGAAAAGGAAAGGCGGGATCCGATGTAATTAATCGTTTGAAGGTGATTGAGGCAACCTCTTCCTCAAGAACCCTTGACGGAACGCCTCTAGATAAGGACTGAGCTCTTATCTTGGCAGGGCTCCTCTTTTACGGCGCAATCAAGACATTAACATCTAATTTATTACGAACATTTCCCCATCTAAAGGCTGATTTTCGCCACACGCCGTTGGGAAGAGTCTTTCCACGTTTTACAATCCATTTTAATCTTCTCTCGTCTCTGTTCCATCATTATTTTTTAGATGCCATAAAAAGCCAACTGACATTTCTCGAGGACACAAATGTTATCACTTTATTTCTCCTGCATTGGTGAGCTAGTTTACTGTTTCATGGATCCTAACTGTTCATGCATTGGATTGATATGGATTGTCAGCAGCCAAATAACTGTATCTCACGCCATGAAATTATGCTGGTAGCAATAAGTGAGTCACGAAATATGTGCAATGACAGCAGTGATTTCAGTGCAGTCCAAGAAGCTGTTTGCTTGGGATAATGATCTACGAATATATCCCAATAAAATGACTCCGCAGGGCTTTCTTATTACTCTTTTGAATTAAATTCTTCCTCGGAAAGAAAACTGGCCTGATAATCAAAACTGTTGGAATTGGTTTTTTTTGCCATTTTACACTTGAAATTACAAGTAGAGTAATTGTCAGTAGGTTATGCTGTATAAATAGGTACTATTAAAATATTCTAAAAAGTATAACAAGTAGGTACATGCATAACAAATTTCTAGGTTTAACAAGTCGTCCAATTTTTTTTTTTTTTCTTGGTCGATTCCAAAGGTTCATTATTGAAAATACATCATGGCATAATATGGCATAAAATTTTAAAAAATGATAAATTTGATTTTTTCTGTACCAAATACTTTTACACACTTCCCTGATTAAGATGAATGCACTATATTTGAATGTAAAACCTTTCCAAAATTCAGGCAGGGGCGAAAGTCACGAAAATCGATTCTGCGCTGATAGTTTTAAGGGCGAAAACTGTTCCTGATTCCAAAGGTTCATTATTGAAAAAATTTCAAATTTAATTATTCAAAAAATTATAATTTAATTGTGAATTAGAAGCAGATTTAGGCAATCAAGACTTACAACGCTTAAAACGTCAATTGTTTGTTCCAGTATTGGGGCACTATCATGAACCTGAATTCTTACATTTACCGCCAAAACGGTAGCTCTAGATGAAATGAACTGCCAGAGCTTGAAATCGGTTCAGGTTATTTGTTTGTCTACAGTCTCACGTCAATACCGTTCGCGAGGGCTTCGTTTTTCAACCCATGAAAAGTGCGTTCCGAACTCGGCTTCCACCGCAGACTCGGCGTTTATTTCTTCGGGCGTTTCGCCATTAATTAAATTCAAACCCTCCCACCAATAAAGGAAGGACGGAATTGCTATCGTTAGCACCCGTGTTTTCAACAGGGCTTCGCCGAAACTATTTAGGAACGAATAACACGTTCTGTAAACCGCATTCAATAAACTGGTCCCGTTGTAAACCACGGTCTGTCCTAGGGGGCAGAGGCACCCCTCGGGTCACGTGTTTGAACGGCAATATGTTGAGGGGTCTAATGACCACCGCAAGTACACATGGTCAGACGACAGTGGCCAGTGGCTTCCACAATGGTGTGGCGGTGGGACGGTTAGTTCCATGGAGGCACCCTGCTTAGAGCCCATTCACGCTCCTTTCAGAGAAGATTCAATGGCAAGCTTGCTATTACGATTCCCACCTTATTGGCCCACCTCTATTATGTTTTGTAGAATTGCACCTCCTACATGCCTCAAACGACTATTTCTTTCAGCCTGGAAGCCCTGTGACTCAATTGAACACTTTGAGACATTGATCAACTCAATTAAGGTGTTCAATAAATCAAAAAGTTAAATGAATTAGCCCTTCGATAAGCGCGGCATAAAAAAAAAAACGGTGATACGCGCGGTGTATCATTTTGAAAAAATGGGTTTTGAGAGAGGGAAAGGGTTTTGTGAAATAGAAGAGAGTTAATTTTGGTTTATTATTTTAAATAATGAACCTTTGGAATCGACCAAGAAAAAAAATTGTTCAACACCTCCTCAAAATTTGATGGTTTACTTTTCAAGGTACGTAGAATCCAAAAATCTAAAAAAAATTTGGCCGTCCGTCCGCCGTCCGCCGTACGCGGCACAATTGCCACTTAGCATTGACCGATTTTGATGAAATTTGGTATGTAAGCTCCATTTGGGGTCTAGTTGTGCCCCGAAGATTTTGGTTGATGTAGGTTACTTCAAGGATTCCAAAATTAATTTTGAAATTTTGAAAACGCCCCAACTCAAAAAATGTTCGTATAAAGATATTGTTTTTCCATCAATTTAAGATAGTAAAGAATTTTTAGAATTTTTGAGACCACGCGGAGCCCTGTAGGACTAACTGTTCGTGCCCTACGAGAATTTAAGGGTTGGACTTACGATAAATCAGAAACACGAGTGTGAATCGAAAAAGAGGCCGAATGTCCGTTCAAATGTTGGTTGACCGAAATGCGATCGACGTTTTTCTTCAAGTTGGTTGGTGCTTTGCATACCAGTGATCTATATAGAAAAAAAAATACATTTTTGAATAATAATTTGCAGCATTTTTAATTTCACCGTTTCAAGTCGTTCGTTCTCGTACCTGATACCCTCAATATTTTCTCAATCCGAGTAATCTCTCGTAGGAATTAATTTATGGTGGATTTACCGACTGTGAAAGATTCTGTAAAATTCATTCTCTTATAAATTAATGTTCTATGGTCGTGGAGAGATATTTGTTCAATCACCTCGAAATCGATTTCTCGCCCCCAAATTGCTCAACAATGTTCAAGTATTGAGGTTTATAAAATATGTTTAGCTCGTGAATTTCCAAAGATTCGTATACGTAACATAAATATTCATATCGACCTAGCTTTGTCTCAATTACACAATTTATAACAACGAAAAAAGTACCAACCATTTGGCACAATGTGCAGTTGTCACTTTTTTTCTCATTTTCAACGCTAATGGCTGAAGTTATCGCGGTTTTATGTCATTCCTATTCCTAAGGGGCATAGCAACCTTTCAAAACTAAATTTTGTATCAATTCGGTACCGCGCGTATCGGAGGGTTAGACAGGTAGAATTGAATGAAAAAATTTCAAAATCATTAGCTTATCAAGATTTAGGCGTCTGAAAAGTCAACTCCCAGAATATTCCGGTATTTTGTAGACATATCATTGGACCGTATACTGAGTAGGGGCGTTTGAAAATAAGTAAACTACCAGTTAACCCAAGTCTGAATTTATTCGAGAAAAAAAAAATCGATGAGAAATACTTGATGCGATATCCAACAGTGGATCCAAAACATGGAAAAAAAGAACCCTACCTAGAAGCTCCTTTGATAAAGAAAAGTATTGCCTTTCAGATAACTAAAAAACTATTGACTGTATTTTCATTCTCGAAAACAGAGTCCGTTTGAGGAATCCTTCCCACGAAGATTATGCAGTGCTGAATCGACTCGGCATACACATTTTGCTGCTTCGTGAAGGAAAATACTGAAAGCAGAAGGGCACGTGGTGGGAACCATGTGATCCAAAATGTGACGCTGTGGAGGATCAATCGGTCGTGGTAGCTACTTACATCGATTGACGATTGTTAGGAGAAAAGGATGCCACATAGCTCCTTCCACATGCCTTCAATGGTGGCTAGTGCAGTTGTGGTTTTCATTGGAACCATCCAGAGTCTCAACCGTACAATCCCTGAAAATCCTATCAAATGGAAACTGATGAAGTTATGCTTATTAAGGATTTTACATTGACGCTTGGCCAGTGTCTACCATTGAACTCATCTTGATCGGTTACATAGGTAACCATCTAGAGCCCCATTCTTACGGCTCTTGGAGATTTTATCAACTCCGGACAAAAAGTTTAGAATTTATGTTTGTTACAATAAAAATTCACTGCTTACAGCTTAAAAAAGGCCTGATTGCAGCAAGTGATTTAAAATAATACCGTGATTTGAAATGTCAATAACAAAATTATCTAAACACGTAATTTATTAAATTAGAAAAAATTTGATGTCAGGACGCTACTAATTTATTTACACATCTTATTACTATAACTTAATCGTCGGTTTTAAGTCCATCTGATTGTCTCCAAGAGAAAAAAACACGTTTTAACCTTATCTTGCCGTATAAGAATCGCTTCCTGCAATATTAATTATTGAGATGAAGGAAATCCTGATTATAAAGGCCACTAGTTCAAAATGGCCTCCACTTCGTTTGATCACGATTATAACCCGACCTCGATTTTCTAATGCCAATTCTCGCGTCGAGAATTCATTTATTTCACTCGGGACTTTTCAATCTGAAGCGGGAAACTGGGAAAAAAAGAGTTTTCATTTCCCAGAAAATGGTCGAATAATTAAAAATGGTGGGAAACCGATGGATCGCCGTTTATATTTTAGGGGAGAGTTTTCCGGAACGCGATCCCTCCCGTTCGTTCGATCGAGGAAAAGCCCTGTCATTCGAGGGTGCCTGGAGAATGGGGCCGCCGTAGAAGGGAAAAAATGAGGTGCCGTTATGCGTTATAGTCCGCCGTAGATCCGGAAAAAAATATCTTCATTATGGCCTTCCCGGAGCGCGCCATGTCTCAACCCGAAGATATATCGGTCAATCGCGAGGTTTAAAAAGTTTAATCGAGGGGAAGCAATTTCACGTTCATTTAGTTTCAAGTTTATTACGGTGGATCGCTGACTGGTATTTTTTACCAGCCGGTTGCTCTTTCCCACACCCCTTTCCGGGTAGGGCTAGCTCACGGTTGAAATTAATCGAATGAAACGTTATTTGCCATAAATCTGCGAGAGCGGTCGTATTTTCAATGTATCGAACAATGGAAGCAATCTGAGTAGTGTAGATACAATAAAATCAACCTTCCCTTGTTGGAAATAGGTGCCTCGCACAATGTATTATCCCACACTCTATTGATATTTTATGTCTCTATTTTGGCCCGTAGAATCGGAAAGCGTTATCGTTACCGGAAAGCGTTACTTTTGACAAACTAGTTGTTTCCAGCGATCATTTCTACATTAGCGCAAGACTTCGGTATTATTGATTATCCCAAGATCCGATCATTGGAAGCTACTGTTCATGTTAGAAGGGAAAAACAATTAACATAATTGCAAACGTCTTTTTAACCGTATTGATGTTCTACTCAAGAAAATTGCGTATGACGAATTTCACCTCGTCGGAATTTCCTATTTTTGACCCTAACATCTGATTCAGCACTTCGAAAAACCCCCTACGGCGAACTTTCAGCCCGTACTTCCTAATTTAAGAAATAAACAAAACAGTGTAGAAAATACGAATGTTTAAAAAAACCGGGAGGATGACGTCAGCCAGCAATTGTTCATGTACGGCTGCATGAAGCGCTGAGATCGTGAAATCTCACTTCGTATAGTCCTCAGAGGCAACATTTCACAAAACCCGTAAAGATCGAAATCGAAGAACTGAAGAGAACAAATATAGAAAGCAAGATGGAGAAAATGAGGTTTCCCCTGTTTTTGTTTGATAACTTTCCTCTTAGATAACAGGATTTCGTCGTTCCATCAGACTACAAGGAGAGGGGATGGCGATCCGAACGGCCAATCAGCAAGTGTTTCCGCTTCACGTTGAAGAGATCCGTTTTCCCGGTTATTTTCAGAAATCACAAATTTTGAATGTCTCTCAAAAATAACAGGAGACTTATTGTCCAAAATCATCCTGATTTTCATTTATCCCACACCACTAACTATTGGTGCGACAGAGTAGGGGTTTATTTTAAAAGAATAAAACCAATTAACTCTTGTCTTGCTTATATTTGAAAGAAAAGGAAGACCCTACCTACCTAGGAGCTTCTTTAGTAGTTTGAAGAATAAAATTGAAATTTTGAACAATCATTCGGTTATCGATATTATTTGTCTGACCGTTATGACGTCTTTGAAGGCAGAAGATGGTGATTTTCACATTAATCTTTGGATCAGCAGGGCAGCAACTCACCGGCAACTTGCTTGAGGTGCGTGTGTCTGCTGTATATGTGTGTGGTACTGCTTTCTGAAGAAGAAAAGCTGGAAAGAAAAATGCAGACGGTGAGTGTCATGGGATCGAAAATGAGTCGAGTGTCCAGGCTGAATTTTGATGATGAGGACTTACATTGACTGACGACGGTAACAAGAGACGGAAATCCGGTCAAGTGATGGGGAAGAATTCTGGCAGTGATGGGAATCCACATCAAAAAAAGAAGAACGATGGCAGACAGGAAAATTATCCAGGCAAAGATGGCGAAACTGACTGACGGAGGTAGGAAGGACTGGATGGGTCCTCGTTGGTGATGGTAGGAGGTGGTATTGACGTGTTCAGAGTATCACAATCACTGAATCACAATCACTTCACGATTGAAACTTCCTACCGATTTTGTTTTGTTGGGCGTCAACAACTATTCAGGAAAAATGCAAACAGAATTCGGTGAAAATCCTCATTTATTTCATAATAATGGAATTAGTCAGTGGTCAATAATCACAGATCGCTGGACTGTTAAATGTTACAACATACGTCTACATGCATCTTACTCGCTAAATCTTACAATATTATAAATAATAATCCATTAAGTGTCATTGCGTTTAGAGAGGGACCTCAAGAAGAATTTTATCTTGGTACGAGGGTGGTTCAACCAACTCAGCCCCTTTCCTTCTCAATGTTTGATGCCTCGCTTTTGTGAAAAGAAGTTGCTCGAAAGCTGCGAAGCCTGCCACCAACAGACTCTGAAATGATACAGGACCCTCCTCACCCCCGCCTTCTTCCCGTTCTTCCACATTAATTTAAATATTTACTGCTGATACGGGCGTACCTGCCATGCCAAAGTCTCTCCTGTGAGATATCTCATTTGCATTTCTAAAACACGGGAAGCCTTGGGTTCTCTTCTCAGCTCAATCCAACTCCGTCTTACCCCTGAACCTTGGATGCCGTTTCTATCTTCCCCTTGGAAAACGCTTGTCAGCTTGTCTTATAGGAAACCGGAAAATTTACGGCTTCAACCAGACTCCCGCCTTATGCGTGCCCGCCTTCTAGAAGGCATTCCATTAGCTTGAGAGACTCGCCGTGTTATTTTCAAGGGATATGGCTGTTATTTACGTTTTATGTCCCATCCACGCCTTCCTGGTCGTTCTTTTGCAGCTGCCCTCTTAGGTAAATCCTTTCTCGAATCGCTCCAAGATAAATGCCTTCCGGCGAGAAGCCCCAAAAACACCCCAAAAATGGCCTAGAAATGGTTATTTGGGAAGGTGAATGTGGGCACTTTAAAAGAAAAGGCCGACTGAAGGAAATCTCATCATACATATTGCAGTATATCGAGTAACCTACAGTATCATGATCATACTTTTTGTTTTTTGCGATCCACAGGGACGATCATACGATCAATTCATAAGGTCTCTTAGAAACTATGTACCAAAATTTGAACATTGTATGATAATTTACCGGAAGTAAATTTTATCAGTCACTTTGCTGATTTATTTGGCAACCAGTAATTCTATTTAGAAGGAATTGGCTGTGACTCGGGCATTTGACTCAATCCCAACCACTTCGCTGACCTAGAGGGGCTTTGTATTTACCTAACTCCCTTGTTGAATGGATTGAGGGGGAGTTTTATCGCTCAGCCAGCTGATTAGTTTTTTCTTGATCGCTTCCGAATGTATCCAAGAAACTATACATAAAATTGGATCACCGTACAATAAATTGAGTGTGTACTTTTTTTAATTATTGTATTATTGTAAGAGGGAAATGAACAAAGGCGACATGTAGTCCTCAGTACCGTAACCGGGCGAGATGATGAAATTTATACTGTGACAAGGAAAGAAAATTTCAAAAGTAAAGTCGGGATGAACCCGAAGGAATATTAATTGGAAACATAATAAAAGTTCGATCCCAAAAATGTATATTAAAAAAAATAAAATTAAATTAAAAAAATATATATATATAATTAAATAAATAAATAGGTAATAATAAATAATTTTTAATTAAATTTAAATTTATATTAAAAAATTTACTTAGCAAGTGGTGATTTCATTCTTTGTCAACAAGATAAATTATCATAAGAAATGTTGAAACTTCCAAATTTAACTTTAGTTAACTCTCAGGGATGTCACAGATATTGCCAGGAGGGCGGTACTTTTACTTAATGGGTTGTTCCTGTTTAACATTATCCTACGACCGGGGATAGAAAATTATCAATTATGTTCTTAGCCAATATTCAAATTTGATCGATGTAGGAAGTGAAGGATTCCAATCTGGAGTAGTAGAGTTTTCTCCGAGAAAACGTGAAATCTTGTCAACAGTAATTGCTGCGAAGACAGACGACGAATGATGATATTCGATCTCGAAGATGTACTTCTGCGAAACTGAAGGATATATTGTATCAATTAATGATGCATAAATTTCCTAATTCAACAAGTGGTAGCTTACCGAGAAGAAAGGATGAGCGCCGACGATGTGGTCAGGTTCCCATCGAAAATCCTGGGCCGATCCAAAATGAACGAATTTTCGTTTCTCGTAGGGAATCGAAAACTGTTGACGAGAATCGACTCACAAGACAAAATAATCTTGAATTAAGATATTCGAGAACAGCAGAACACGAGAAGCTGAGTTGATTTCATCCCATTTATATATGGGTTTCTCAAAATTCAATGCCAGGAGAAATAATAATAAATAATTAAAGAATTATTGGCAGGATATAAATTTTTTCTTCTAATCTGCTACGTCTGTAGCCAATCAGGTATTTTGAAATGATGAAGCGGTACTAAATATGCAGCGGTAAATGATATGCATTGGAGGTAAGATTTGGATAATTCACAATCATCGTCTTTCTGAATTTTAACGTTCAATAGCTTTTTAATAGCGCTATATATCAACTTTTACCATACATTTCATGGGAGGACTCCTCAAATTTTTTCAATTCATTGGGGACCTCCCAGAATCCTCCCAATTACCATGGAGGATACATTAAATGCATAGGGAAATCTGGGAGGTCCGATATGAATTAAAAATTTTGTAATCCATATCGGACCACCCAGACTTCCCTTTGATTCTTAGAGGAACATCCTGCCAATCATATGAGGTCATCGTGCAATTCACACGAATCGATCCTCCAACACATGGAACTATTCTTTAGGTAATTCATAAGAACCACCCAACTGCCCTCCAATTGAGGAACTTGATTCCAAAAGGTACTATAATATTATATTATAGTACCTATAATAGGTACTATATAATGGATATTATCCATTTTGGTCAAACGTGAGAAAAGCCATAGCGACCTGAAAAACGTGCTATAAACCTTTGATGACATTTTATATATACCTATTTATAAATTATATTAAAAATTTTTGAACAAAAAAAGATAAATTTGTTCGAAGTTTGAAATAATTTAGAACGAGATTCGAAATATCAGATTTATGGATATAGTACTTTTTTAAACAAATCGTGGTGTTTAAAACTTTTTGGAAACAAAAGAAGTGGATAAAGTACTTTTTTGAAATCAGACGAAGTGGATATAGTACTTTTTGGAATCAAACGAAGAGGACATAGTCCTTTTTGAAATCAGAAGAAGTGGATAAATTTCTATTTGAAACAAAACGGATATGAGACCGCCATTGTGCTGGATATAGTACCTTTTGAAATTAAACGGAATGTTCACCCTCGTTTTTCAAGGGAATAGATTAGCTAAAAAACTTTCGCATTTTTGTGAAGAACTACCCCCTAAAACCCAGGGGAAAGTGTTAACTCAATTTCGATCAATCTTTAGTACTTTTTGGAATCAAACTCCTCAATTGGTGGAGACGACATTTGAATTCACATTCAAAGTGCTCCTCCTCAGTCTTATTCCGAACAACATGTCAATCATTTGAATGGTTGGAATCAGGAAAATCATCAACATGAACATGAAATCATTGTTCATGATTAGAGCTAGAAAAATATGCACTTTTTTAATCCTAAATATGAGTTTACTACTGGCAACATATACAAAGTATGCACTCGTCCAAACAAAATATATGCGAAAAAATTTGCATACCACCAAAATACAATAATTTGACAATGAAGTATCTCAATGAAGACTTTTATTTGTCTAATTTAGGTACAAAAATTATACAAAAGCAATAAAAACTACCATCTTCACTATTTTATAATTAATGACTTTATTTAATAAAACCGAAATCATCAGCAAGATTACTGTATTGAACTACCAACACTGTGTTCAAGTTTTCCATAGAAAAGCTGTTTCTTTTATCGCTTAAGAACAATTTAAAGTGAAGAAGGACCTCTCTACGTCACAGGAAACCATTGGTAAACATTATTCTGAACACGTAAAATGCTGTAGGTGTATAAGTTGTCAATAATTCAACAACAGTAGGCTCTCCTTTAAACACACGTGTAAATTCTCCTACTGCTTGCCACCCTGGATTTCTCTTGAGAACTAACAACAACCCAGAGCTCTGTAGTACCAACCAGTCGGTCCCTATGAGAAAATAGGGGAAGAAACACGAGTGTGAATCGCGAAAGAGGCCTAATCTCCGTTCAACTTTTAACTGACCAATATGCGATTGCTGTTCGTTTCTTTGAGTTGTTCTCAGTTTTTCTTCCTTAGCAACCAGTAATCATATTTCCTGATAATTAGGGCAACTTCAACTCCTTGTTTCTTTGAACTGAGTTTGAAGTAGCTATGTAGTATAGTACCTATGGTTGGCAGGTGGTGACAATGGCCTTAGGGCCAGAGTAATCAGGTAATGAACCCATAAGGGGATTAATAAGTAGTGAGCAACCCTTAACAATGGTCTCAGATACCGAAAATATAGGTTAGGTCGATCAGCCTTGAACAAAAACTTTTTTTGGAGTTTTTTCCAAACTCGTTTCTTGAAAACATACCTAAGAAGAAAATTTAAAATATGCGAAATATGTTGCAACATGCCAAATATGAAAAAATATGCACCAGCATTCAAAAACCTTCAAAACGTAAAAATACGAGATTTCTCACTCGAAAACCGAAATATGCAAAATATGAGAACTCCAGGCTCTATTCATAATACGGAATGATCAGTGGTACTGCTCTGGGATACAGAAATCAATTATTTTCACCCTTACTAACTCATAATTAGGATTAACGAACATCGCGTGCATCTCAATGAACGTCGCCTTGCTCATTCACGATCAAGCTGATTTAAGTTTTGAGAAAAGTCAGGACGTTGTTGAATCAATAATGATCTTCCGTAATGAACGTCCTTGAACTAAAACTCCGTAAATCCACTTCCCGAACGTTTGACTTGGGTTAGTGAGGAGTTTGAACCGCGAACACTTCTTGAGCCACTCGGGTCCCCTGTCAACAGAGCATCCGAGCCTAGTTCAACATTTCCGCCCTTCCCGCGGAATCACAATCAGTCCCCAGTCCTCTCCACAAAGGGACCACGAAGGGCTAGATCCCCCCTCTTCTCTAACCCGGTCGTCCCAAATGTAATTAGTGGTACAGGGGCTGTAATCACCCTTCCGATCCTGCCTCTAACAAGGGCAACACTTAGGTGCGCCAACACCGATGGCTTCATTGACAGCCTTTGCGAGCCCTCAGTATCCTCTGAATTCGAGTGCCCTTGAGAAGGAAATCTGTTTCTGAAATAAAAAGTCGTTTTTTTATAAGACTATATTATGCGAATAATCTGGGGTGAAGGAGAACAACGCTCATCAGACAAAAAAAAATTACCCAAAAAATACAAACCCGTTCTGACTCCAAATCCGCGCAAAAACCATAGTTAGTCTTTGTGTGTATGAGACAAAATCTTGTGTATTCTCCTTATTAGTTTTCAGCAGATTTGCGTAGTTCTTTTTTAATTCGACGCGGAAATCTATTTAATTGTGCACTACGTCACCGGAATTTTGTCTTATGAGAAAAGGTGAAAGGTGTGAAACTAAAAAACGCGTTTTCGAACCTAATCTGGTGTCTTCTGCCCAGGCCACAATTTCGTGCCGATTTGCGTGGTTCGTTTTTTGTGACGCAGAAACCTATCTAGTTGGGCACTATTTCAAAAAACTTGAAAATTTATGAGAGAGGAACGGTAGGTTATTTAGTGAAAATAAGGTTCATTCTCTCAGTCTCAGCCAATTTGTGTTTTGCTTCCGAGTCTACCAAGGTAGCGGATGCTTTGTTTTCACTTTTCAAGGTTGACAAAAAAATTCTCCAAAATCTAAATTTCGCGTTTTACTTTTCAGACCTTCCTGAACAATTTTGGTTCCGTGCCTGTCTGTCTGTCTGTCTGTAATGAGTTCCTTGCCACAGCCATAACTTTTACATTTTTCATCCGATTTCAATGACATTTGTGCGGATTGGCGTGTAGATAATCCCTATGAAAGTCATCAACCCGGATTTCTTATTTATTTATTTTTTTTGTTCAACTCAGATAACTTCTCAAATTCATCATAATATTATGTCATAATATGATATTATGTCACTATAGCATCGAAAGTTTCAAAATTAACTCGTACTATTTATTTCAAAATTCACAAATTATTAAAATTATTTTCATGGGTGAACCCAAACACAGTCTCTGCAACCTACAGTTCTAATTGTATCAGTTCAAGTTGATGTTGGGTCTGGTGGGTTTGAACTTGAAAAATCTTCAAACCCTCAATTGAAATTGAAATTTCTCAATTCGCCATTTCTTGTTGGTAACATCTTCCAAAATATCGTCGTTGTCATGTTGACCATCATTCAGTAATAGGCGCATCAATCATATGAAAACTTCCCTTAGATATAATCTCTTGGTACACCACAGAATATCAACAAAAGCCATTAGGAATATTCGTTTCGCCACTATCCATTAGCACTAAAAAATAATCCTTTGTTTTGAAGTCCCCTAAATCGTCCCGCTATCACTTCGCAGTTGTCGAAAGTTAATATTTTCCAAAATTACTGCGTAGCTTTGTTACGAACTTTGTTTGCCTGAAAATGACAAACTCCTGTTTAGCGGAGTTCTGTGTCCCATGAATAGTGTTCAGCGACAAACGGTATCAAATCTACATCAGGTCCACCGAGAGAAAACGAGCCCTGAAACTTTCAAACCCCCATTAGGTCCTCCGTTCGCTCTCTCACCTCAAATTGAAATTCGATCTATGAAACAATCTAGGAAATAACGCATTCAAATTGTTCAGTCCAGTTGATAATTTATTTTGGTGATTGTGTTGATCGTCATTCGTTGAAGTTGAATCGCGTGGCGTTGTGATTAATAAAAACTTCTAAGTAGTGATATCGTTTTGGTTAGTATAATTCTTTCATTTTATTCATAGGCCATGAGCTACGAGACAACCGACCTGTCTTTTGACCTTTTAACAATTTTGTCAGGTCAAAGTTGCGGGCACTGAACTACAGTCGCCATTACTCTTCCCACAATTGCCTCAAGGTCCAAAAGAAGCCAATCTCGGTTCTCTTCTTCCAGCTTTTTTCTCTCACAATCTATGCCAGGAAAGTGTAAGGGAAACCTCGGGATTGTTAGAAACCGGAAACGTGCCAAACAGCGCGAGGGATGGCAGCTATTAAGAGATCACGTTTCTGCCGTAGGGCTTCTTGTTTTTAACCTAACGCTTCCTAATTCCTATCTCTTACCCTCAAATCGTACCTACTTAGATTGATACTAATTTTGAAAATCAAGAGAAAATCCAGTTTTTTTTCACATTCGAATCATCCAAGTATGGAACCCATCAGTTTTACCCATCTATCAACAACTAATACCTCACGTACTGTGTTTTGGTTTCGTGGATCGATAGAAAGACATCAGGAACAACGGGTCACCTCCCCTCACTACTACATACACTCATCATCCGTGTGTAGCTGGGGTGGGTCTGGTGTAGCCGAGTTCGCTGCGGCGCTCCTTCTTTGGTGGAGATGTTCGAGCCGACTTCTGCGAGGATCATGGGTTCGAATCTCGCCCTCATTCCAACCCAGGGCTGTGAGGCAATGTGAAGCCATGAGCGAAATCATCAGAACAAATTCTGATCTTCCCTTTGGAAGAGATGTTAACGTCCGCTACGCCAGGAATGGCAGTCAGACGAAAATCCAACATGAAATTTTTGTTTATTTCACTTTACCTACTACTTACTACACTCATTATTAAAAAAATGTCTCAGCTCTATAAACGGCTGTATCCTAGTTGAAATGGTTCTCATACCAATCATTTGGAGTTGACAAGTCGAGTAAATGGCCTCGAAGAATAATGAATTATAAAATGTGAGTGAATACGGTTTGACCTCCATATTTTGAGCAATAAATATTTCAGTCATAATCTTTCTTTTTATAAACAATGAAACTTTATTGTTTTTTAAGCTTTACAGTTGATGTAAAAGTTGTATAGTAGGCTGCAAGCCTAATTAACAGGTTACATGTGCAGTGGTACACCTCAATGAGTGTCCAATAACCAGTGCGGTGTCAAATTACATAGAAAATGTCATGGATAATTTATTACATTGACGGTTACATATAAATAATTAAAAAAAGAGATAAATTTGATAAATAAAATTAGTTTTTCAGAATATTTAGGTACTCAGAGGTAGATAGGTACCATATAATTTGTCACTGAGAAATTATATGGTGAAGCCGTGAGGATTGTTAGTTACTGAATGATTGAGTCTTGTAGCCTTTTTTCGTTTTAGTCTTTTTTGGGTTATTGGTGAAGCGGGGTTTTCTGCTATTCTGGCTATCATAGGATTCTCATGTCCTTCCATTTTTCCTCTCAAGGAATCGTAAATATATGTGATGACTTCACTGACCATTGGTATTTAAGATCGTTGTGGAGCGCACTGTTTTTTACATACAATGGTGCGTTCGTGATGAGCCTTGTATTCTTTTGTAGTCTTATATGCTGCAGAACCCCTGAGACCGCATGAATAATACCAGATTGGATGAATTAGAGACACGTTTATTAATCTTTTCGTGGTAAGTGGCTTCCCCCCCCCCCCCTTATATCGGCCCCTTAATATGGGTGTTATATAGTATCATAATCTCAGCTCTAATTTTGATACCAGTTTCTCGGCACACGAATTGGTTGGAACAACATTCTATTTCAACCTCTCAAAAACCCTCTGTCTGGGTCTGATCCCGCTATGAGGGAGTAAATAAGTTGGAAGTTTCGCTTCAACTGCAGTTCTGTTGAGACGTGACCTCCACCCCAACTTTACTCAGTTGGAACTTCCTCTCTCCTCTTTTTCCTCACTGTTGCCATTTCAGTGTTCTCGGATCAACCTACTTCCTCCATTCCGTTCACAGACCCTCATCCTCGACATTGGCAAACTATCCGCTAAGTAGCTGTCTTAAATTGGGAGTATTACCCGAACAAATTATATTCCGAAACGAATTATTCATAACATTCGTTTATCTATATTCACAGTCGCATGCCAACTTTTACGGAGAATCCTCGTTGGTTTTGTGATTCCATAACTTTATGAACAGGTGTGGGTTCTGTGACCTTCCACAAACAATACAGACCTTTATCGAGACGAAATCCTTTTTGGTTTATTATTTTCAATAATGTTGGTTCATTATTTTCAATAATAAACCTTTGGAATCGACCAAGAAAAAAAAATTTTAACACCCCCTCAAAATTTGATGATGATTTTACGGTTCAAGGTACGTAGAATCCAAAAATCGAATAAAAATTTGGCCGTCCGTCCGCCGTACACCGTACGCGGCACTTTTGCCACTTAGCATTGACCGATTTTGATGAAATTTGGTACGTAGGCTCCATTTGGGGTCTAGTTGTGCCCCGAAGCTTTTGGTTGATGTAGGTCACTTCTAAGGGTTCCAAAATCAATTTTGAAATTTTGAAAACGCCCTAACTCAAAAAATTTTGATATAAAGGTATTGTTTTTCCTTCAATTTAAGATTCTATAGAATTTTTAGAATTTTTTGAGACCACGCGGAGCTCTGTAGGACAAACCGTTCGCTCCCTACGGAAATTTAAGGGTTTATATATATATATATATATATATATATATATAAATCAAAACACGAGTGTGAATCGCAAAAGAGGCCTAATCTCCGTTCAAATTAGAGCTGACCGAAATGCAATCAATGGTTGGTGATTTTTATTTTTTTTGTTTATTATTTTTTTTCCTTCTTCATATTGGATGGTTGGTGATTTTGTAGACTATATAGATATAGACTATATAGATATAGAGTGTCTATATAGATCACTATCTATATAGAAAAATAATAAACCATTGTGTAATAATTTGCAGCGTTTTTTTAGGGCAATACCATACAAAAATATTCTACGATTTTTGTAAAAAATTTAGAAAATATGCGGGTTAGCTCCTAGACAGTCTCCATCTTGTCTGACACAAGATTCCCAGAATTGTGCCAAAATTACCATAAAACCGAATTGGGATGAGTTTATTAAACAATATTTTGAGGGGGCTTAACAATTTTAGTAAATCGCTCGATTCCAAGGGTTTATCGAAATTGCAAGAAACCAAACAGCAATTGATGTTTTGACCCCCGGATGGTTACTGTAAAATTCAAGAAACATGGAACATGCTTTAGCCGTGTCTTGTTTGTTTGCTGTTTCCTTTTACTGACCAATCATCCTAAACTGAATTAGTATAGTTTCCAATTCGAACTCTGCAGTCTCAGAGAGACTCCCTGTAAAATTTCAGCTTCGTGGGGCCACCAGGATTGAATTAAGCTCTCCCAGCTGATCAGGGAGGAGCATAGTTTCCAATTCGAACTCTGGAGTCTCAGAGCTACATGATCCTTAGTTCCGTATCAACGACTAAGCAAAATTTCGTTCCTTGATACCGTTCCACAAAAACGTAACACTTTTTGCCAGTTAGGTCAAGGTAAAAGCATGTTCCATGCTGAAATTCAACAAGGTATAAAATTCATATTTTTAGTTAATAGTTAGAATTAATGATTTGGGAATTCTTTTCTCCGGGTTATATTTTTTCGTAGGATAACAAGAGTTGGAGATAATGAACAGTGGTCGTTCGAGTGGCAGACCTTGTTACGTTCGAAGGCAAGTATCCAACCTGTGAGGAAGGTAAATGACTTGAACGGATACCCACCCAGGATTCTGCTTCGAAGGATGCGGTTGGGATCCCTTCTCCCATTTTCCAACCTTCGAGGATGGGTCATCGGTTAGGGGAGGGGAGCTCAATTTTCTACTTGAGTTCAATACCATTTATCTCTTTGGTATATGGATCCCAATAGTGGGCCAGGAAACCGATCGTCTAAAGCATGGAAGCCGCCGAACAAATTCCAAAGCATGTTGGTGGGTCTAACAGGTTTACTTGCTTCAACCATCATTCTTCCAGGATAATTGTGTTCGGTCTACTAATAATACCTCCAGCCACAATTCCCTAAGTCCATTTCAATGTTCGTCATCTCATCCATTTCTATACCTTGACACATAAAATAATTATTGGGCCTATCTGCCTTAATTTGACGTGTGGTCGAACATTCATTCAAGAAATTATCTTCCAGATTTCCAGGAGATGAGTTTCGGCTTCTTCCGGAACGCTTCAAGTTGCCTCCAAGAGGCTACAATTTCAGCGCTTCGGGAGGAACAAGGGAAAAGTATTACTTAAGACCATTCTGTGTTTGATGTTCGAGGCAGAACCTATCATTAATCAAAACGGTAGCAGCGGTCTTGGATTTACGGATGTTTTGCAGTACTCCCATAGACTCTCCATTCATGCTTCAGCTCATGCACATGGAACAAGTTAGCTTCATGGTGGTTTAGTTACTACATCACTACATCCAAGGACAATCAGAGAGGTGGTGAATTCATCTCTCAAATCATACTTGAATTTTCCCGTGGCCCAAAAGAGTCTGTGTGTCAATTGTTGTAGCCACTACTAAATTATAACATTTTGATTACCAACACAACACCACCCGTCATATTTAACACCCGTCATATTCAACCACGAATTGAAAAATATATTGTCTTTTGAATTCCCCCGAGCAAGTCGTTCTCATAATATGAGAATAATATGAAATAATATGAAATGTGAAATATGAAATATGAAATAATATGAGAATAATATGAAAAATATGAGAATAATATGAAATATGAAATATGAAACGATAAATAATATGAAAATAATAGTATTATTTTCTGTAACATTTCACATGTAGTTATTCTATAGCTTTTACTACACATTTTAATACCATTTTTAGGTAAATAATTCAGATAATTCAGCAGTGACTGCATAAAATCTCATTCATTACTGAATGAAATGATGCAATTTGTAAAACATGTTTTCATTTACTGTTTTCAATAAGGCAAAAATTTGTTTGAGACCCTTCAAAATTTGGTCTTTTACGTTTCAAAAAACATGTAAACAGAAAAACGTCTACCAAGTGGGTGTGGCACATAGCTACCTCGTATCCATAACCCAATTGTATAGATGATCCGATGCATAGTAGTTAATCTCAAAACATCAAAACAAGTTAATCTGTAACATCCCTGAAAATTTCATTGAAATTGGATGGAAAATGTAGAAGTTATGGCCGTTACAAGGAATTCACGTTTGCGCATGCGCAGTGGCTACTATCAGTCCGAAGGTAGTGATCTTCATAGGGGACCATCTAAATACTAATTTGTAACATCCCTGAATATTTCATTGAAATCGGGTAGGAAATGTCGAAGTTATGGCCGTTACAAGGAATTCACGTTTGCTCATGCGCAGTCGCTTCTATCAGTCCGAGGATGATGATTTTCATAGGGGATCGTCTACACACCAACCCGCACAATCCCTGAAAATTTCATAGAAATCGGACAATAACTTCGTATAGTTATGCGCGTTACAAGGAATTCATTTTCAATTCAAAAAACGCTGCAAATTATTACACAACGGTTTATTATTTTTATATAGATCACTCGTCTACAAAATCACCAACCATCCAATATGAAGAGAAAAAAAAAATCAAAAAAATCAAAATCACCAACTATCGATCGCATTTCGGTCAGCTCTAAATTGAACGGAGATTAGGCCTCTTTTGCGATTCACACTCGTGTTTTGATTTATATACAGGGTGTCCAAGTAACTACGCTCCCCCCACTTATTTTCTCTAATAGAGTAAGAAAAAAATCGGATTAACGCTATTCTTCATTATTTTTTGCGTAGAATTCAAAAATGACAAAATTGCGCAGTGCGCAATCGCGCAACCATGCGCAATCATGATCAACTTTGTTTTTTTTAAATTAGAACCCCCATTTTTTATTGCAGATTCGGATTCTACGTCAAATTTTATGAACATTTTACTTGGACAACTTTATTTTTGGACGCGCGCAACCCGCAAAGCAAGCGCTCAAAGATGCGCAACCCAGGGATTGCGCCACAGTTGAGATGAAGGTAGACCTCAAGTGCGGCACATCACTTAGCAGTGTTTTTCCATGCTGAATCGCGTGGTGGTGTCCCTTTCTTGATTTGATTTCATTTTACCTCATTTACAGCCAAAAAAGTCAATTTTTGAGGAGGAAATCATCGATTTTCTTACGAAGGGTAATGAATCATCCTAATTAAATGTAAAAAAAAATTAAATTTTTAAAATTCTAAAATAACGGGAAACTACTACATAATTATCGCAAAATTTAATTTTTTTACATTTTATTAGGATGATCATTACCCTTCGTAAGAAAATCGATGATTTCCTTCTCAAAAATTGACTTTTTGGCTGTAAATGAGGTAAAATGGAATCGAATCAAGAAAGGGACATCACCACGCGATTCAGCTTGGAAAAACACTGCTAAGTGATGTGCCGCACTTGAGGTCTACCTTCATCTCAACTGTGGCGCAATCCCTGGGTTGCGCATCTTTGAGCGCTCGCTGAGCGGGCTGTGCGCCTCCAAAAAAAGAAAATGTCGAAGTAAAATGTTCATAAAATTTGACGTAGAATCCGAATCTGCAATAAAAAATGGGGGTTCTTATTTGAAAAAACAAAGTTGATCATGATTGCGCACGGTTGCGCGATTGCGCACTGCGCAATTTTGTCATTTTTGAATTCTACGCAAAAAATTATGAAGAATAGCGTTAATTCGATTTTTTTTCTCACACTATTAGAGAAAATAAGTGGGGGGAGCGTAGTTACTTGGACACCCTGTATATATATATATTTCAATATAAACCCTTAAATTTTCATAGGGAGCGAACGGTTTGTCCTACAGAGCTCCGCGTGGTCTCAAAAAATTCTAAAAATTCTATAGAATCTTAAATTGAAGGAAAAACAATACCTTCATATCAAAATTTTTTGAGTTAGGGCGTTTTCAAAATTTCAAAATTGATTTTGGAACCCTTAGGAGTGACCTACATCAACCAAAAGCTTCGGGGCACAACTAGACCCCAAATGGAGCCTACATACCAAATTTCATCAAAATCGGTCAATGCTAAGTGGCAAAAGTGCCGCGTACGGCGTGCGGCGGACGGACGGCCAAATTTTTATTCGATTTTTGGATTTTACGTACCTTGAAACGTAAACCATCAAATTTTGAGGGGGTGTTAGAATTTTTTTTTCTTGGTCGATTCCAAAGGTTCATTATTGAAAATAATAAACCAAAATTAAATTACTAACTTTTCTTAGTTACTACAGGCGAAATGGATGAAATCTGAATATGGGCTCCAGTTCTAAATTTATGTTCAATTTGATATCAGAATTATTTTCAAATCAGAGCAATAATTTTCCAAAACCACGAGGAATAATTAAGTTGAATAAATACAAATATTTTGAAACTCGAGGAATGATTTTTCGAGACGAAATTTTTGACTCAGCGGGGCTAGAACTTTTTGAATTCTTTTAGTAACACCTTCAGACCCGATGGCCTATCAATTCAACGGACAAGTATCCTAGCTTTTGTCACCCTTTTGTGGGATATAGCCGTTCATGGTACGGCATGAGGGACTCCCGAACGAAGCTTATCTGTATTCAGCGTCGACGGAGGTAGTTTTTTGCTCATAGTAAATTCTAAGGTCCTGGATAATGGTCAATTTTTCTAGAAAAAGATACGGACGGGTGTGAGGTAGGTGACTGTGTAACTGCATACAAAAGGGTTCCAGGGATGATATTTATGTCGAGATAGGACAAGGTGTTGAGGTGGGAATAGATGTGCCTTTTCTATGCCTTTTCTGGATGATTGTTACGATAGCTGAACTGATACGGGTAGAGGAGTAGGTATTGAACATTCACATAGCGATTCAAGTCAGACCATCAACCCTTGGGATATCACAACGTGGACAAGATTTCAAGATGAATCGCTCAACGATCTTTGGAGTTCTATGAGAAAATTCACCTTTTCTATCAGCTATTCTTTCCAACTACGTAAGTATGATCGATGCAACCACTTACTTCAACATCGTTCAGTGTCATGAAAATACTGCTAACCAGAAATATCAACCCAACAAGCTTACCAACTGCAGCTTTAACTTTTGTTCGACTAGATTGTAACATCCATAATTTTTAATATGGACTATTAAGTTATCTAACTAGTTAAACGCATTCCAAAGGAACAACAGAAATCGACTGATTGTACAGGGTACATAGCCTGCAGTTATGTGTGCTACCCTGGTTACACCGCATTCCTGGGTTTCGACCCATCATTTCAGGTCAACTGGTTCAAAATACATTTATCTTGTTTGATAAAAATCAAATTACATAAAATCAACCTCAATCAAAAACCTATATAGGCCACGATTTGATCCAAAGCCTGTAGTTGTTATGATTATCCAAGTCTTGTTTCATCAAATTCCAACTTTTTGTTTGACTCTAAATAAGGGATCATAGTTTTAGAAGAATCAAATGTATCTAAACGACAACAGGTACTGATATATTGTACAAGGAGATATTAAATGTATGCGGTTAGTTCTGCTTGTTGTAAGAAAACAATTATTATCTACGTACTGTAGGAAAATCAATCGTAACCAGCTTCCATATTTTCTCCCCGATTTCGATGAAATTTTCAGGGATTATGCGGATTAAGTTTTAGACAATCCCCTATGAAAATAATCGCCCCCGAACTGATAGTAGCCGCTGCGCATGCGCGAACGTGAATTCCTTGTAATAGCCATAACTTCCACATTTTCTATCCGATTCTGATGAAATTTTCAGGGATTATGCGGATAAGGTTGTAGATGGTCCCAATGCAAATCAAGGCCTTAAAATTGACAGTAGTCTCTGTGCATGCGCAAACGTAAAATCCTTGAAACAGCCTCAACACCTACATTTTTCATCCAAATTTGATGAAATTTTCGAGGATTGTTCAGATTGGCATGTAGATGGTCCCCTATGAAAATCATCTCCCCCAGAGTAATAGTAGAGTAATGGTAGTTGCTGCTCATGCGTAAACGTGAATTCCTTGAAACAGCCATAACGCCTTCATTTTCCATCCGATTTTGACGATATTTTTCAGGATTGTTCAGATTAGCGTGTAGATGGTCCCCTATGAGGGTAGTGGAAGGTACTTTAAGATTGTTATTTTCTGAATAACTATTATGCATAGGATCATCTATACAATCGGGTTATGGATACGAGGAAGCTATGTGCCACCCACTTGGCAGACGTTTTCTCTCTCTTTTTTCATAAATAAAAGTCCGTTTTCAAACATTAAAAAAATAGTGGATTATTTTCATAGTAAGTTATGAAAATACCTTCCTATGATGTTGTTGGTTTCCTTACAATAAGTGAAACACACAAGATGAACTGATAACTCGTGAAAACTTGTTTTTCCATAGAAAGATTACAAAGAAAATGAATGAGGCAACAGAAGAAAATCCAAATAAGAAGATGAAAAACAAAATATGAGTTGAACTCGTACTCAACTTCCATAGGTCGGTATTGCGCTGGTCGTCTTCACAGCAAACAAATTGAAGGAAAAAGAGGGTCACGTACAGAGAAGCACGCTCGCTGTATCTCGTGTTTCAAGGGACATTTCTCTCAAGTTACATCTATCTGGTAATTCCTTCTGAAATACAGGCTGGTGCTTGAGTCTTTTGGTAGAACGGTAAAGGGAGGAAGTAATACCGTTTTCAGGAGAGGAAAGAAAAATCAGCTTTTCGGGTGAGGTCGTTTAGCAATAAACAAGTTAAGCACGGTATCATTTTTTCTGAGTAAGTACCCAGAACCTTCCAGAGAAATAAAATTGTCAACGTTCGCACTGTGAGTTTGGTGTCGCTTATTTGTGCGTTATGAGTTTTATAGCTCCCTTCAGATACAATTTATTCATAGAATTCACTATTTTTCTTCTGCATGGTTTTATCAGCTGATTAACACCCAGAAAAGAAAAAAAGAGGAAATTTCCGCGAACACTATGTTTTGTGTAGCGTGAAAACGTAGCGTAGGAGATGACCGTTTTGAGGTATGCTGTAGTAGGAGTAGTATTTTTCTCGTACATCCGATAAAACTATTTCGGCCTTGACCCTTAGTACACCACACTTTCAGCTTAGCTGTAGTCACAAAATTGTAGTTTCCTTCGATTGACGACTAACAAGCCTATAGGTAAGTACCTGCCAGTAGGTTTGGATATTACAAACTTTGTGGACAATGGAAATATACTGCTATAAATTGTCGAATATCGGGAGTAGGTTCATACAGAAAAACGCTGTTATCGCCTAGCTTTCGGAAAATGTACTTCCTTCATCAGGGCTCATTAGCAGTTTTATGTGAGTAGAGAGCACACCAACTCATACTCTCTATCCGGTTCTGTTTCAGCTTGTACAAGTCAAAACTTTCGAAACAAACAGCATCAGGCTCTCAACAATGACAAAAACAATATTTAAAAAATTTTAGGCGTATAAATAGGCAACTTGCAACAATCAAATTTTGGAAACAGAACACTCTCCTCACATATATTTGCTTTCGAGCCCTGATGAAGGAAATACATTTTATGAAAGCTAGGCGATAACAGCGTTTTTCTGGATGACCCCAGTCCCGATATTTGACAATTCATTCATACAGTGGGTCGATACACACAACTTCTTGTACTACTATACTCGTAACAAATAAATAATTATACACTATTATAATTAAGAAGGTAGATGTGAATTAGAGCTGATAAATAACGATGAAAACTGTACAATATGTTTCTATTACGATAATCCAATTCTTCCACCATCTTTTGACCAGGGGCGTCGCGTGATAATATTCGTCAGGCAAACAGCTAGGCTGCAAATTATTACACAAAGGGTCATTTTTTCTGTATTGATCACGTGCCAGCAAAGAACTCAGCTTTGTCATTGTCACCACCTACCAACCATGTTTTACCTTCACAATCAAGTTTATTTGGAAGAATTAAACGCTCCACACTCCACTGGAAGAAATAAAGAATTCCTTCGTTTAGTAATTTGATCACTGGTTGCTAAGGAAGCAAAACCGAGTACATCCCAAAGAAACGACCGGCGAAAGCATTTTGGTTAACTAAAATTTGAAGGGCGATCACGCCTCTTTTGCGATTCATACTCGTTTTTCTAACTTCTAGTAGGGAGCGAACAGTTTGTCCTACAAAGCTATGGGTAGTCTCATTCGATTCCAAAAATTCAATGGTACAATCTTAAATTTCTGATAAAACAATACCTTTATATCGAGAGTTTTCGAGAGAGGGTGCCTTTGGAAGTTTCAGCCCTTCCGTTTCACCGCTTAGAAGTGACCTACATTAACCAAAAGCTTTGCGGCACAACTAGACCCCACATACCAAATTTCATCATAATCGGTCCATGATAAATAAGGAAAGATCCGCGGACGGACGGATTTTTTTTTTATATTCGATTTTCAAAATCTACACGTACTTACCTACCACAAACGTAAACCATCAAATTTGAGGGTGGTCAAACTTTTTTCTTGAAAATAATTAACCAAAAAGGGAGACTCTGAATTTAGACCCAATAAGATGTGAAACCTTCATTCTACAATGTTTTGCAATTATTTCCTAGGGTCTATCAAAAAGAAAAAAGATTAGGTACAGTGAAATCGGGAACGGGACACCAGTCAACGTCATACAGCTGATATTTGCGGCGGCGAAAAAACGAACTGCTTTCCTTCTTTGAGATAATGTGGGTGGATGGATATGTTATGTCTTCATGCGTGAGCTAATTAGTATCCATGGCTCATATTCCAAGTATTCAAGGTCACGAAACAGTTTCCCTACTGTTTGCAACAGCTGAGAGTATGATAGTGGAGGTGTAGCAATACTGGACCCCGCGCTGACCCCCCGCCACCCCGCCGATCATCGCCTCTCACTCTAAACAGTCCCGAAAAATTCATTTTTTTGAACTGCTTGCCTTGCATCCAGCGATGCAAGGAGGACCAGCCCCCGCGCTAGTTCGCTTATCATCCGCAATCATCTACATTACCGACCTCTCCAAGTCTCTGGTGTGTTGCGGGCTGGTATCCAAGGCAAAATACGTACTTTCTTATTCCATTCTCTTATTTAATCTAAATACCTTGATAATAATGAAATAGTCCCTAAATATTATAAAAGTTTTCCAAAATCAGCTAAATATTACTTACAAAAAATGGAAATATAGGAGAATCTCAACAAAAATTTATTTATTTATTTTGCATATTTGTAGTAAGGCAAACAGTGTTTGCTATGTTTGCCTGGAGGAGACGCCACTGCTTTTGACCTTCATCTGGACCTTAAGAGTGAACGCTCAAATTACGAAAATTTGCATGCAGACTTCAAAATTTCAAATCTACAATTGGTTATCAACTGGTACCCAATATTATTTTGAAAATAAATTGATAGGATTAAAATTCGCGAAAAGATTGAACATGGTTTAAAACTGTGGTACAACTAAATTAAACCTAGCAACCGTTTCTAATAGCGAAGTGTTTCAAAGATTTCATTCAATAATGGTTTTGGTCTGTAGGTTTGATATCTTAAGTCTTGAACAACAACTTAGCAGACTGAGGTTTTTTTTCGGTAGGCAGGTGAGAAAATCTTCAAGATCGATAGGTGGAGTTGGATCTTGTAAGATGGAAAGGTCCGCGTCTTCAGGTGATGTGGGATTCAAATCCACTAAAAACACCTCCTTTTCTCTCACGTTGAAACTCAGCCCGAAACCGTTTAACACATTACTTCGGGCGGAGTCCCGGGGCATTTAATAAGTTCTGGGTGAGGGGGCGGACCAGATGCTCCCTCCTCTCTCTTTCTCGTTCTAATAGTATCTTCCTTGTCAGGATGCTTTCTGTGTACTCTGCCACAGCAGTCCGGCTCCTTTCACCTTTCAGCATCTTACTGAAAACAGCCTGTGGTGTTGAACTCTGGGGGGCTAACTCCAGGTCTGCCATCATCTGATTCCTTTCATGCGCCCATTTGGTGCATTTGGAGGAGGGGTGGAGCACATCATCGTTTTCTTTGTTCTGGCAGTGTAAACATGTTGAAGCTGATACCTTCCCCATTTTATACAAATAGGCAAAAAACAGACCATGTCCTGTAAAGAACTGCGTAAGGAAGAAGTTCACTTATCCATGTTTCCTTTCCATCCACATCTGAATGTTTGGCACCAGCCGTGCAGTCCACCATCCTCTATGTTCTCCTGTCCATATATCTTGCCAGCTTGCCATTGTGCGCTCCCTTTCTTCCTTGGCTATCCAGGCCCTGTTTTCTTCATCCTTTCTCTCAATGATGCTTTTCCTCTCTTAGGCCATCAGCTGAATGGGTATGGCACTCGTGAGGACTTCGTAGAGCTCCTATACGCTGCACAGCTATTAATCTCTGAGCAGACTGATGTTAACATGAGTGTTTCGATATACTCATTAAGCCACCATTATTTTTTGGCGCTGGTGAAGAGAGTAAATAGGTCACTGATTTTTGCCGGTGCTGCAGAGGTAATGTATATCAAGAAGAGAAAAATTTCGTGACTCCTCAGCCAATAAAATTCTCTTTATTGGAAATTCAAATTTTTCTCTCCTTGAGTAAATAGGTTGAAAGCTTGGTAAAAGGTGGCTTCTTTTGTGTCAGAGGATCACACATCAAATATGTTAGTTTTTACTATTTAGCATTATCATCACTTGGGTACAGGTTGTGTAAGCCTAGTGAATTACATTGATTATAGGATTTTCAAAATTTTGTATATAGGTAGGAACGTAATAAATTGTGTATTCATAAATGTAGGTTAATATCATCAATAGTTATTAGTTTCAAGGGTCAATGATTTTGACTATGATCAGCTATTTGATGCTAATCGAGTCAAAATCTCACGTTACAATGAAAAATGTAGCCCTGGTTTTCCAGCCATGGTTTTGGAGCCTTCGTGTAGGATCCCTGGTTTTGGAGCCTTGGTTTCGGAACTATAACTTTAGATTCTGGTTTTTGCGATTTAGCGTTGATGTCTTGGTATTTATTCCGTGGTCTTGGGTTCCTCGTGTTGAATCCTTGGTTTTGGAGCTGCAGTTTTTGGATGAACCAGTTATTTGCATTTGTTGTTATTGTTGATTGTTGTCCTGTTGATTGGAGGTATGATCGATTGATCGACTGATCCCCTTAGCTGTCCCCTCTTCAGCGCCTGTCCTTCAAGGTTGATTGTGGTTCAGTTCTATCTGCGATCTCGCACGCTGAATGTTTAGCCCACGCGCAACCTTTCTCTCGCCTTTTTCAAAAATTGTGAATCGAAATCGGGGTGAATTCTTGTACAACGCGAGTTTTCTACGCTGGAACCACCGCCTATCGAAGTTCAAACAAGTTCTTTAAAAATATCTACGGTTTGGTAGGTACCTCAGCACTCTGGTTTGCGTCCGGACTTCCGCGCCTTTTTCACTCGAACAGTAGGTAAAAAAAAACACCTATCAAATCCCTATCCTTCCTACACCTCTATTACCCCTCCTATTATTCAATATAAAATACTATTGCTTCGGTAATCAGGAATCCTGCGCATGCCAGCAAGGTGAGTTCTTGTTTTTTTTCCGTTTCCACTTTACAACAATTTTCTCCTGAATAAATTCGCTGCCCAGGAGACAGCTGGTCCTTCAAAATTATCCCGCACACGCAGAAAATTGGTCTTCGAGCCACGATTGTTAATAGAAAAGTTCGCAGATTCTTCCCCATTTCGATTCACTGTAGTTATAAGGGTCACAGTGAGTAGTTGAAGAAAGTGGACCTGCAAATTCCTACATTAATTTATAGTAACCTATCAAGTCCAGGGATCATTCTGGGGCTTATTTTAGATCGCACGTTCCTTTAATTCTAACTCAGAAACTTCCAAGCAAATTCTGATTAGCTTTAACATTTAGCTTGAGCAATTTTCAATTGAATTTTGTAGATATTAATTTATTCTCGCTTCAATCGTACAATTTACATTATCTTATCTACGTACAATTTTATCAACTCATTTCACTATGTCAACCACGGAACAAAATGCTCTCGCAGTTTTAATAAAGAAAAAAGAAATGTTATTCAAACGCATGCAGGATCTTTATGATGCATCGCTTAGGGCAAAAAATGATAATAAATACTCTACTTCACTTATTGCTGGAGCAAGAACAGTGGGTTTGCTCCGATCTGATTTCATTGCTTGTGTTGATAAAATAAATGAGCTCTCTCTTGTGACTAAAGAGAAGTTCACGCCTAATTATGCTGACGTAGAAGCGTTCGAGCTATTGTTTTGCGAAGTAAATGAAACTTCACATTATGTAGAGTCCCATAGGCAAGCAAAAACACAGCAAACAAAGTGTAGCGATGGTAATTGCGGTTCGAAAAGTAAGTTGCCCCCAATCAACATACCCTTATTCAATGGTGCGCCAGAACAGTGGCCAATATTTTATCAGGTTTTCACGAAGATAGTTCATGAAAATCCTGCATTCAGTGCTATAGAAAAGGTTACGCATTTGTTCATGCATTTAGAGGGTTCAGCTAGGTCGGTTTGTATGTCGATTCCTCCTACTGCAGAGAATTATGAGTTAATTCTACAAACGCTGAAAGACAGGTTCGAGGATAGTAGAACGCTTGCTTCTACGTATCTCGAAAAGGTTCTGAATTTCAAACCTATTACTTCTGAGTCTGAACAATCTCTAGACAACTTTTTGTGTAATTTCGTTGAACCGGTAAATGCCCTGAAGCAGATGGATCTTAGTGATCTAGCTGATTATATATTCCTTCACCTCGGTCTGAAAAAATTGGATGGGACCACTTCCAGGTTGTTTGAGAATTCTCATCGCTCAGCAACCTCAATTCCACAATTTAAAAACCTTGTTACATTTGTGACTGAACAAGCGAAAATTTTGAGTAGGGGAAACACTATGGTTAGTGCTTTCTGGTTTTAAAACGCAATCAAACAATTTTAGAGCTTCGAATAAAATTCCACAAAGTTCTAATTTCAATCAAAATGTTCTTCTGGCGCGCGAACCGGACTCGTCTGGCGTTCCGCAGCCTACAGCATCGTTTGGAAAACATAAGAGTAGTTCTGAGGGCTGTTCACTGTGCAGATCGACAGATCATCATTCTATGTACCTATGCTCCGCCTTTAGACAATTGAAGGTGGATGACAGGTGGCATTATGCTAAATCAAACGCAATTTGTTTCAATTGCTTATCTCCATTTCACTTGAGCGTCAATTGTAAGTCTACGACAGGCTGTAGGGTGGACGATTGTGGTAAGAGACACCATAGTATGTTGCATCGCCTCGAGACATCAAGATTATCAAGCACCCAATCAAATTCAAACTTACAGCAAGGTTCAGGAACACCTCAGGGCGAGCATACAGATCCGACTCATCAGACATTCTGCTCTACAGATGTTACGTTCAGTATTGATGAGCCATCGACCGTACTTTTGGCTACTGTTACAGTTCTTGCTGAGGATAGTAGTGGAGTTACACATGAGCTTCGTGGTCTTTTGGACAGTGGATCTCAATCGAATTTTCTCACGCACAAAGCTTGTCGCAGACTTGGTCTACCAATGGATCCTGCCCGCTCGGTTGTGAAGGGTATTGGATCTTCGCCTATGAATATTTCCGCTTGTACTGTTCTAAATTTCCGTTCTCGCATTGATCCAACGCATCGTTATGTTGCTCACGCTCTAGTTGTTGAGCGTCTCAGTGATAGTGTTCCTTCAGTAGAGGTGTCGCTTACTCATCTCGCACATTTGAAGGATTTACCACTAGCAGATGTGGGGTTTTTCAAGCCTACTGATGTGGACCTGCTCATTGGAGCTGAGCTGTGGCCATTGATTGTTGGTACCAGGAGGGTCACAGGAAACACTGGTACTCCGGTTGCTCTGGAGACCACTCTGGGTTATGTTGTCATGGGTCGTGCCTTGCTGGCTACTCACCAGCAAACCACAGAATTACAGTGTTTCTTAGCTCAACCGTCTTTGGATTCTCAGGTTAAAAAATTCTGGACGCTAGAAGAGGTTCCAAAACGCAAACTCCTTAGTAAAGAAGACGCACAATGTGAACGTTTCTTTATGGATACATACGTCCGAAATAAGAATGGTACTTTTACAGTGCGTCTTCCATTCTGTAAACCTCCTGATACTTTGGGATCTTCCAAGGAATTATGCATCGCAAAATTCATTTCCCTTGAACGCAGACTCCTTAAGAATCCGGACCTACACAACTCTTACTCATCGCTTCTCCAGGAATACATCGACGATGGGACAGTTTCTCGTGTTGGTCCTGCATCGAATGTATCGGACAAATGTGCATATTACATGCCTCATCATGGTGTTCATCGCCCCGAACATCCCACTACGCCACTCCGCATTGTATTCAACGCATCCGCACCTACAAGCTCGTCACAATCTCTCAACCAGTTGCTCTTTGTTGGGCCAAAACTACATGCAGATATCTTCGATGTCCTGATTCATTTTAGGTTGTTCAAGTTCGTGTTGACCACCGACGTAAAGCGTATGTTTCTTCAGATTAATGTTTCGAAGGATGACCGAAGATTCCAGCGGTTCATTTGGAGATCAGGACCCTAGAAAACCACTGGATGTTTATGAGATCAATAAGGTGGTGTTTGGCAATACCAGTTCGCCTTACCTCGCAAATCGAGTCGTACGACTTCTTGCTGAACTTGAACAGTCCCGCTTTCCTCTTGCTGCTGTGGTGACACAGCGTGATGCCTATGTTGACGACGTGGCCACTTCAGTTGGGAGTGAGACTGAACTCCTGGAACTGTACAAACAACTAAATGCTATGTTTGCATCCGGTGGTTTCACTCTCTCCAAATGGGCATCAAATTCACCAAAATTGCTATCACAGATTCCGGAGGAATCCCGCTTGTTGCCTTTAATCGATTTTGATTATGATCCGTCGTCCAAAGTTCTTGGAGTTCAATGGTCGCCTACCCGGGATTGTTTTGCGTGTGTGATTGAGGAGGTGGATCTGCCTTGTACAAAACGCAACATACTGTCAGTTACAGCAAGCATATTTGATCCTTTGGGTTTGGTTGCACCCGTCACTTTGGTCGCTAAACTCATGATAAAGGAGCTTTGGAAGAAGGGGACTGATTGGGATGAGTCCCCTGCATCGGAGATTGTTGATGAGTGGAATCAATTCAGGGCGGCACTTCCTCTGCTGAAGCATGTTTCCTTTAATAGACATGCGGGAATCATTGAGGGTGCACATACTACCCTTGTTGGCTTTGCTGATAGTTCAAGTAAGGCATATGGAGCATGTATTTACGTACGCACAGCGGTTCCTGGTGCTCCACCTGAGACTAATCTCCTCTGTGCAAAATCAAAGATCGCTCCTTCGACCGTCGTTACAATTCCACGTTTGGAATTGTGTGCCGCATTGTTATTGTCGCACCTTATGCACAAAGTGATTGAGAGTTACCATTCACGACATAAATTCAGTTCTGTTGTTGCTTTCACTGACTCAAAGGTCGTTCTACATTGGATTCACTCTGACGCATCCGTTGGAAGATATTCGTTGGCAATAGAATTGCGCAAATCCAGGAAAATCTGTCCACCGAACATTGGCGACACGTTCCAGGAGAAGATAACCCAGCAGACGTTCTCTCTAGAGGTATATTGCCTGAGGGATTGCTTAATCATCCGCTTTGGTTTCATGGACCATCATGGTTGATGGAAGAGGAGTCGAGCTGGCCAGGACCTGTCATGGAGAGTGGTTTGGTGGAGGTGCCTGAAAGCGAGTCGAAGGTCACTTCGCTGATTGTCTTCAGGCAGCCTGAAAACTCTCTGGCACGTCTGTTGGATCGTATTTCATCAATTAGAAAGTTATTTCGTTCAACAGCCTATGTATTCCGGACTTGCACACGCACCAACTTGAAGACCCCATTTGTGAAAGCCGAAGAAATAAAAAAGGCAACAGAGTTTTGGATTCGATGCGTACAGGGTTCAGAATACCATGAAGAAATTAATAAACTTCGGAGAGGTGAGCCAATCACCAGCAACATTCGACATTTAGACCCTTTTTTGCACGAAGGAATCCTCAGGGTGGGGGGTCGTCTCCAGAATGCTCCTATCTCTTTTGAGCAAAAACACCCCATTTTACTGCCTACTAGAGGACGATTCGTAGATCTGATAATTGATCACTACCATTTCAATCTGTTACATGGTGGACAACAAGTCGTGTTGGCTTCACTCCGTGAAAAATACTGGATACCTGCCGCGATATCACGCATTCGGTCACGCATACATTGCTGCAATATTTGTTTCCGAACCCGTCCAAGACCCACAATACCCAAGATGGCTCCGCTTCCAGGTCTCCGTGTACAGGGAACAAGGGTTTTTGATCGCACTGGTGTGGACTACGCTGGCCCTTTTCTCATTACTCCACATCGCAGAAGAGGGCAACCTCTGCTGACTAAATCCTACATCTGCCTTTTCGTCTGTCTCGAAGTGAAAGCTGTACACATAGAGCTTGCTTCTGATTTGACCACAGATTGTTTTATGGCTGCTTTTAAGCGATTTATCTCTCGCAGGGGGCCTTGTTCCTTAATCTTATCTGATGGAGGCAGTAATTTTATTGGCGCACGAAGAGTACTTGATGAACTGGGTGAACTTACAAATTCAATCGCATTTCAGTCACGCATTGGAAATGAGGTGGCCTCAAGAGGCATAGAATGGAGAATAAATCCGGCATATGGTCCTTGGTTTGGAGGAATATGGGAATCCAACATAAAGTGTGTCAAGGGACATTTACAACGCATCATCGGTGGCCAAATATTAACTTACGAGGAATTCAACACAGCTCTCATTCAAGTTGAGGCAGTCATGAACAGCCGACCCTTATGTGCCTTAACAAATGATCCCAATTCATTGTCAGCACTAACACCAGCACATTTTCTAACTGTTGGAACCTCATTGGACCATCTGCCCGTACAAGATCTTCGGAATATTCAGATCAATCGCCTATCTCGCTATCAATTTGTCGATCGTATGGTGCAGAACTACTGGGACAGATGGCATCGCGAATATTTGAGCACACTGCAATCCAGAGCAAAGTGGACACGAGACACAACACCCATAGAGGAGGGTACAGTGGTTATAGTTGTGAAGGACAACGCACCACCACTTAGCTGGCCTCTTGGAATCATCGAGAGTGTCCACCCTGGTAGAGACGGAGCTGTTCGAGTTGTGGGGGTTAGAACGAGTTCTGGTTCCTATCGCCGCCCTGTTGCCAAGGTGTGTCCTCTACCTACCCAGTAGGGGAACATTTGTATAAGCTCTGCATTTTTCATGATGTTGTTATTTAGTCTTCTAACTCTTTAATCTTACTCTGATTGTTCATTATGATGTTAACTAACTTATTGATAATTTTATAGTTTTTTTTTTCGCATGTTCAGAAACTGATGTTTCAGGGTGGGGGGTAATGGATGAACCAGTTATTTGCATTTGTTGTTATTGTTGATTGTTGTCCTGTTGATTGGAGGTATGATCGATTGATCGACTGATCCCCTTAGCTGTCCCCTCTTCAGCGCCTGTCCTTCAAGGTTGATTGTGGTTCAGTTCTATCTGCGATCTCGCACGCTGAATGTTTAGCCCACGCGCAACCTTTCTCTCGCCTTTTTCAAAAATTGTGAATCGAAATCGGGGTGAATTCTTGTACAACGCGAGTTTTCTACGCTGGAACCACCGCCTATCGAAGTTCAAACAAGTTCTTTAAAAATATCTACGGTTTGGTAGGTACCTCAGCACTCTGGTTTGCGTCCGGACTTCCGCGCCTTTTTCACTCGAACAGTAGGTAAAAAAAAACACCTATCAAATCCCTATCCTTCCTACACCTCTATTACCCCTCCTATTATTCAATATAAAATACTATTGCTTCGGTAATCAGGAATCCTGCGCATGCCAGCAAGGTGAGTTCTTGTTTTTTTCCGTTTCCACTTTACAACAATTTTCTCCTGAATAAATTCGCTGCCCAGGAGACAGCTGGTCCTTCAAAATTATCCCGCACACGCAGTTTTGAAGTCCTGAAAGCCATGATTTGGGGACCTGGTTGTAGACCCCAGGTTCTGGAGCCTTGGTTTTGGCGTTATATTTTTGGAATATGGTTTCGAAGCTATGGTTTTGGAACCAAGGTTTTGAAGCCTTCACTTACTATTTCCCCAATATTTCAATCCCTTTCACGCAAACCATGCCGTTGCGAGTTTCAGATAATTCGGGATATGTCAGATGATGATGATTGGGAATTCACAGCTTTGGAAGAAGACAAACGGACGCTTCCCGGACGAGTGGTGATAGAAGTAGGGGGGAAGTCGTACGCAGACGCTGTGCTCCAGCAGTGCTCCAAAGTCGAGATCGTCAAAGTCGTTTCCATGCCCCACGAGGTCATCCACGCCGAGAAATCGACTTTCATGAAAGTGAAGCCGCCCCGGAAACAGGAGTTCAAAAGACAGTTCAAAGTAATTTGGATAAAACTCGGCGCGATCCATGATTTCAACCCGGTGTCAGCAAAACTTGCTCTGAAATAAAACTAAAAATTATACTATGCATGAATCTCCCACACAAGTAGTTTGGTCTTTACACCACGTGAACCAAACATCATGTCTTGATTGATCAAGATCAAAAGAACCTCTTGAGTAACTGGACTACATAGCTACCTTTGGAGATAATAATTGCTGGTTGGCACAACGAATATGACAATAATAAAATTCTTTGTAGAATGTAGACCACGACAAAATACCTAACATCTACCCGAGATTGTATAGAGATATCAAGTTGTGTAAGTGTTTACGTAGTTATCAAAATCCAGTTTGTATGAGGTAATTTCACAAAGAATGGCAAACTTCTGTCAGCTATGATTTATGTAGTATAAATAGTTTTGTCTCAATTTCATATTATTTCTCTTAGTAGGAAGGTGAAAAACGCAAGAAAACTAATTGTTTGAAGTGATTACATAGTTAACATTATTCTCGAACTTCAGAGTTGAAGTTTTATCATCAATTCAGATCATTGCAAATCTTGAAAGTTTGAACGATTCAGAATAAAAATAATTTTAAGAATTTTACTCTGAAACTAAGTAATTAATCTGGAAGTCTGATCCAATAATGTTCTTGAAGAAGTATTTCCTATTACTCGGTATATCAGTATTATTGGTGGTGAATAGATTACCGTGAAACCACGAAAATACTTTCTTCACCACTCTACGGCTGACCTCATTCTTTGGAAATTCGAAATGGCCGCTCCTCGAAAACCCAACACTTCTGTAAATTGATGTTTGATTAAAATATAATCGAAGAAAAAACAATTAAGCTAACTAAATATCCCGATTTTTGTTCAACAAAAAACCACCAGTTTCAGTGAATACATTAATAAAACATGAAGGATCGAAGAAACATATTTTTATTAATTTATTCTATTTTAATAGTTAAAATACTTCATATATTTTATGTAGTGTTATTCTTTTTTTCAAAGTACGTCACAAGGGGAAAAGTTAAGTCAAAATTAAAAAGTGGGAAACGAAATTAAATTGACATGAAGATTTTAGAGCTGTAAACTTATTTGGTTAACCTTTATCGGACCATGGTGTCACTAGTGTCACCGAAAACATCTTAGAAATTCCACAGATATGCCAAAGTGTCATCGGAGTAACCAAAATTAAATTGCAATTCAAAAATTAATTGACAAAGCTTAATTTTTTAAACCATTTTTTCAAAGTCAAAAAATGATGCTATGACAAAAAATGTCAACATTTTTTATCGATTTCTTCGGATTTTTTTTTTTTTTTTTGTCATACCCAATTTTATTTTGAGACTTCCAATAGCCCACAAAAAATTCTGCTATCCATTAAATTAAAAATTCCAAATTAATTTCGGTTACTCCGGTGACATTTTGGGGTATCAGTGGAGTTCCTGAGATGTTTTCGGTGATACCATGGTCCAATTAGGGTTAAATAGATTAGGTTGACATCTATTCGTTTTTTCTGTAGAATTGACTAATACATCATGAAGTAATCAATGAAAACCACTCAATCTTAAGAGTTGAAAACTCATCAATGTGCGAGGTTTCCTTCCTTTTCAGGGTATCCCACAGTAAGACTTGGGCGTCCTTATGCGATCAATCTGGGGTGAAGTAGGACAACACTCGACGAAGAAAAATATAACAACGTGCAAATCAGTCTTAGACCATTCTGAATCCGAATCCACGAAATAAAACACAATTGCATGACTGTTTGTTTGTGTTTGCGAAATAAAACATAGGTGTATGTCTGTGTGTGTGACAAAATCTTGGCAAGGTACCCTGACCGGCCTTAGTTTTCAACCAAATTGCGTGGTTAATTTTAGTTCGGCGCGGAAATATATCTATTTGGGCATTTTACTCATGTTCGGTTGGTAGGGGGATATACATGTTGAGCACCTTTCATCGACAATTTCCGATAATTTCCAAATATCCAGTTTTTGGCTCTCGTAATGCTGCAAATGATGATATTATTACTCCCTCAGCACACTAACGTAATTACATTGGATGAAACTGTTTTGTGTAGTAGAATGGATTGTGAAAATATTTTTATGGTTTACCGGTTGATATTGAAAGAACTACTCCTTATTCAACGCGACGTCCCCTATAATGCATGCATTGCTGAATAACATGTTTCAGGTTAAGAAAGAAGAGAAAATCGTGGCTAGCATCCTCAAAAGAGAAAACCCCTTAACTCTTGAAGTCAAAACCAACCACAAAACGATGGTTTCGTTGGCAGAAGACTTCGCCCTAAGTGACGCATGCCAGGCGATGATCATGGACGTGACTTTTCGTCAGGTCGACCGCCTGCCATACACCAAACTCTTGGAGCTAGAAGAGGAGCTCGAAGACCAATCATAATAATCATTCGTACGTAATAACTATGTACCGACGACGAAACAATGCCAGCAATATCCCTGTAAATACTACCACCGGATTATTTATTTACTGTGATCCACTTTCTTTGATCAGAATGGAAATGAAAACTTTAAAATCCTATTCATAAAAGACATACATATTAGAATAAAAGTGATTATATAATTTGTATCGCAAATTTTTATCATCTACTTCATGAACTTTATCCAATTCATTGGACTTTCCCATCTAGTAGTACTACCAAATATGTACAAACGCTCTTGCTTTAATAGTTTTATGTTGGTTGTTGAAATGTTTGAAGATACTGCCTTGTAAAATGTATAGTATATGATACAAAACCCTATGTTGCACCTCAGAACATCAAACACCGCTTTACCGTCCCTCATCGAATTATCGAATCTCGTCCTAATTTGGAGCCTTAGTTATCACTTGCAATCGTGCAGGCATCAAATTTTGGCCTTCATCAGCAGGAAGTTGGAAATTTTGTGGGGAGTTTGCATAATAAAGTTTGTGATAAGCTGAGTGAACTAATTATCTTATTTGACAGACTTCCTGATGCACCATGGGATTCGGGCTTAATTCCAAACTTGTATTTTCAATGAGATCCAAACATGCGAAAAAGGAAAAAAATGAAAAAAATCATCTCCTTCTCTTCATTCCAAACTTTTCCTATATGTGACGGAGAAAACCGGTGAAATGAGGGATCGAGCCCACTCCAATCTTTCTTAGAAGTTTTGTCGCCCTGAACTTACTCAGCACAGTGCCAAGTGTGGAAGCAGGTTTTTCAAGAGGTGGAGCTAACTTGCGTGTGGCACGAACAGGAAAATTTTATAACACCCTCTCTTGGTGCTTGAATACATCTCGGCATTCAAGTTTACTCCGCGACCCAAGATAGTTACAAAAGCGAACAATCATCAAATGAAAAGAGTATTTGACTAATAAAAATATGACGAGATTCGCAATTTCTGTGAGTTTTATTCTTACACGATGGGGTATTTCAGTCAATAAAAATTTTTTAAAAGTTTCAACAGAGTGATTAGTAGAGTTGTTTCGTGAGTTTCAATCACGAATGTTGGTAATTGAGTCTGATCGTCGAGAACATGTTTGGAAGAAATTAGGGAAGCTATAAAGTTGAAGATTTAAATTATGTGACGTATTAAGTTGCTCGCCTTGAAACGAGACGTTCCACAAAGATCTCGTTTGATCTCGAACGCCTCGTGGCCTTGGATACTACAAAATACTACACTCACACGCCCGCGGCGTAGTGTGTGTACGTTCAGGGAGGCTCGCCTTTTTTTCAAACGTGTGATCTCTATTTAATTTTTCTACCATAATATGGTAGAACATGTATGTAATATGTGTACGTAACATATTATGTTACAGTATCAATGGGCAAAAAGTTGGAGTATAGAGTCAAAAAATTAACAAATCACAATTAAATAAAATAAAAAAACCACTCCTTAGCCCCAAAAAAGAGCGAGTCAATAGTGAGATCGAATGTCAAAATCATGCTTACCTCGAATGTTATTCCTTAATAATTTCTCCCAAAAGGTGAAACAATTGTTCCTTATCAATACGTTGAACCCCTGAAAATTTTTCGACAAAATAAGTCAAAAATGTGGGCGACAGGAAAAGGGATTTTTCATCATGACCACCGAGAAAATGAGTTTTTCAGGTGCATAATTTTTGCATTTTCTTAAAGTCCTGGAAATTTTTTTGAAAAAGTTTTGGAAACATTTTTTGAAAATGTTTTTGAAAAAGTCGTGGATGAATTTTTTGAGCATATTAGAAGAAGGCCTAGAACTTTTCGATCAGACCTTGTATGACAAAAATAATGTTGCTAATAAGTTTTTATATAAATTTTAAACTTAAATTTTAGGACAAATTCTCACAATTCCGTTCATTTTGTCTCCATGTCTCGTTTTTTTTGTTGTAAAAAGCACAAAGTAATGTCTACAATGTAGAAGAATTAAAAATTACGTCAGTTCTTACTATTTAAAAAAACCGAGCATCCGGAATCCGGACGATTATTATAACTTTTCACTCTTTATTTCAATTTCTCACGTTCCAAGTAGCAACTAGAGCGCAGAGCTTAATATCATGTCAAACAGGAAGATTGGACTCCTGGAGGCTTAGCCTCACTACTCTTATCCCTAATGACTTTGGACGTTTACTTCCAGAACCGCCATTCTCTGCTTTATACATTCCACACCGCCCGCAATGGAATACTAATTAGAACCCGCCTTACAACTTGTAACAACTCAAATTATGAAGTGTTTGTTTGCAGTGCTGTATTAGAAGGCTTTACACTCCCGGCTCGTTCCCCTCTTTAAAGTTACCCTTCAACGCAGAATAATAATCACCACGAGCCTTTCTCTTCCGAGTCCTGGATTTCGTTGGCATTGAGTTACTTTTGGATGTGAAATTTGTCGTTCCAAAGTTAGTTTTAGAAAGGCTATTCACACCAATTGTAGTATCTCCCTCGGTTCTTTTTTTCACTACGGAATGTTCGGGCTTTTTGCTTCTTTGCTATCAGGGAAGAGGGAGCATGTTAAAAAAATATGGGACCTCCAGAATCAAAATTTTTAGTTGCATTTTGTTTATGGACCTCCCTGAACAATTTGGGTCTATCTTTGATAAATCTTCGTGATGGGAATATTTATTCAAAATTACCCGATTGTCCGATTCTAAATTGAAATATTTTTACTTCCGATTAGATTTTAAATCAAAAATTATCCGATTTTATTGAAATATTTGAGATTTTTTTGGGTTAGCCTAGATGGTCCATGATTCTCATTATTTCGGATGAATGTAGCCTAGTTTGAGGTTTTCAAGATGATCACTGTAGGAACTGCCTACAAGTTATGATTTATTTATGTTACAAGTTATTTTCGAGTTGCGAGTTGTTAAGAAACTAAATACTTTAGATACCGAGCTACGGCATGTGTCTCTGGAGACAAGACTCGAACCGGTTGCAGGGGCCGTGAGTTCAAGGCCCGCCTCTGCGGCATATTTTCCGGGTAAGCGGTCGCAGTTCCCCCTCGTCACAACCCAGGGCGGTGAGGCCAATGGGAAGCCATGAGCGAAATCATCAGAACAAATTCTGATCTTCCCTTTGGAAGACAGCTAATGACGTCCGCGATGCCAGGAATGGCAGTCGGACGAAAATCCACCTGAAATGGTTGTTTACTTCACTTTACTTTTTTTTTTTTACTTTAGTACCAAAAATATTTATTTTCATTCGTCTCTTGACGCGCTCGCGTATACTTATTTCTACCAAATAATTATATTTGTCTCTTAGGTATCGTGCAGAATTCAGTTAGGATTCAAAATGAGATCGTCCTAACATCTGTGACCCCGACGTGATGTTTTTGATGTTTTTTTCCGACAAAGTTTTTCAAACTCTCTGGCTTGAAAACCTACCTGGAGATGTCAAAAGCATCCTGGTAATTGCGAAAGGCAGCCTTGACGGAGACAGACAGCACCAGTAGCTGGCACTGAATTGCTGTCCTCGCAATTTCAAGCAGCCATAGACTATTTTTAAGAGACCAGCGATCTGACATAAGGTTCTTGGTTGATAGTGGTGCAGACGTTTCCATCTTACCAGCCAAGAGTAACACCACAAGCGACATTTTAGAAAATTACAAGCTCTTTGCTGCTAACGGCACAGAAATCCCAACATTTTGGAATCAAAATTATGGACTTGGATCTAGGGTTGAAACGAAAATTTGAATGGCCTTTTATTATTGCAAAAACCACTAAAGGCATTTCAAGAGCGGACTTCCTTTGACATTTCGATCTTCCAATTGATCCCAAGAACAAACGATTGATAATAACAAAACTAAACTGAGCATTTCAAGATCAATCACAGAAATCACCAACAATGAAGACATCAGTACAATTCAATCTAACCAAAAATTTGCCGATATTGTCAAACATTCTCCTGATCTAACCAAACCTACACTAGTCCCAACTGACCATACGCCACGACGGAAAGCATTGCATATCGACTACAAGTGGACCACCAGTATTTGGAAAAACTCAGGCTAAGCAGGAATTTCAATTTATTGTTAGACAACAACATTATCAGACCATCAAGATCAGAATGGGCAAGTCCATTACACATGGTGAAAAAGAAAAATTGCACTTGGAGATGCTTGTGTGACTATTGTCGTTTGAATGATCGCACCACAGTGGACCGGTACCCTCTTCCCCATATTGTTGATGTAAATCAAATTCTCGAAGGATTTTTTATTCTTATCTTCATTCACTTATTTTTTATATTTTTGTTAAATACTTCATGATTTTCTTTTTTAATAAAAAACACAAAGATTTTACATCACAAATGAACTAGAAATCAATGGTTCTGAATTGAATTTCATTGGTTGGTATTCCCAAGACATTAGATCCTAGCATAAATCTTTTTCAATTCCCAGAGAAACTCAATGAGATCACAGTGTAATAAAATATCATTTCAGTAAGCTTTCAGACTACATGCGAAGAGCTCATGAGAATTATTTCGCCCCAGGGAGTTTCTATCTCTGGAAATGTAGTTTTTCAACCGTAATCACTTTGAACGAGACCCATTTTGGTTCTGATGAAGTTTTTTGATTAGATGATATGTCGTGAATAAGGAAACCTAATCAGTTACGGAAAGGCCATAGATTATACATGTGATCGAGTACTTGGGTATTATATTTTTATTGCGTCCTGACTGGCTTAAAAGTTTGATTCAGGACAAAAAAAATATACGTGAATGTGCGAAGGGAAAACTCCAGGTAGGCGACGTGAAGAATTGTGAAGAAGAAAAGCGAGAATGGTAGAGAAGATCGAAGGAAATGAGGAGGTGGGCGAAACGCTTCCAAAACAAACCACTTAATCCCACGTCAAGAATCTGTAATTTACAGGTTGTAGATATAGTCGAACATGAATCAACTTGCTTCCCTTGGTTCGTGGTCTGCACGTTCATGAGCGGCATTGTAATTTGTCTTTCAGACCGAGATTAGTATGTGGCTCCTGGTGTGGTTGTTCGGGAGCATCCGAACATACTTTAACCTTCAAGCTGCCAACCGCGCCATCTGTAACGGTAGATAAACGCAGTATGAGCTGTCAGTTCTGGACTGAGCTTCTGAGTAGGATTTCTGGTCGATTCCAACAACGTAGAGGATTTTCAGGGTGAAGTAAATGAGAGTGATTTGTTGTTATAAGTAGATACTCAAAGTATCCGAATTTTTTCCAACACAAGGATGTGTAAGTGTATCTCCCCATTGTGATTTATAGGAACATATTGTGCTTAGCCACAGCACTATCATGGAATATAGAAATATGTATAATGAATGAAATGCTTTCGTAAAGGGTGGTTCTGCTGTTGAAACCAATTGCTCGCCGGTGAGAGGAGAGTGGGAACCAAGTACAGAAGGAGGTGAAGAGCTGCCAGTGATAAATAGAAGGTTTTTCTCACCACCAGATGAAGGGTAGCATCCAAAGGTGGGGTCTTAATCCGCCAGATAACCAAAAAGGTCTTAAACCTCAGACAAGTAGAGCTGAAAAGAAGCGAGAGAGGCTAGTGGAGGGTTAAGAAGAAAAAACTTCCTACCGAGGATAAGAAGGAAAAATGCGGTGGCCAGGGGATTGAGATAGGAGAAACAATTGGCCGTAGAGGGGATTCTGAACAAATGAAGGCAGAGAAGGGATCTATGGCTTAGCTCTTTCAGATGGAGGGTAAACTCTTTCTGAGGGTGCTTTTTCAAGTGGATGATGACGTAATGAAACTACCTTTATAATACCTACTAAACAGATGATTACATTTTTGATTGATCATAATGAAATTATCTAAATAAAATCGATTGCCTTGAGTATATGAAAAATTATATCAAGTCTTTTACTACTGGATCGGCTGTATCAAGTATAGGTACTTGCACTTTAATTATTCTTTTCGTCAAGATGTTTGTCTTTCCGTTAATTGGACTTTCTGAAATTCACAAGATGGATGTACCTTCGTACTAATACTGTACTCCCATATGGAGAAGAGAAAAAACGCTGCAAGTTTTTTCACAAAGGTTTATTTCTTCTGTAAGATTACCCCTCCCCCCTCCCCAACAAAGAACACAGATTTGTCAATGCCACTACCTACCAACCATATTTTTGCTTCACAATCAAGTTTATCTTGAAGGGATAAACGCTTTACACTCATTTCGAAGAAAAAATAGAGTTTTGGGTGCCTTTAATAGGAAATTTGATTACTGGTTGCTAAGGACGAAAAGCTGAGTAGGTACAACTCAAAAGAAACGAACAGCGATCTTCTTTTGATTTATCGTACTTTCGTCCAATCATCAAGTTTTCACAGGGAGCGGGGATTATTTTGACATTTTCATGTCTTTGCTTTGGCACATAAACTGAAAAATCGTCACGAAAACTAAGCAAGTCTTGCTCACGCGACCAATTGATTAAATAGACTCACTATTTTATACTAGTTTTAACCCTTAGAAATGACTGACATCAACCAAAAGCTTCGGTGCAAAACAAGACCACAACTGGAGCTCATATTTCATCAAATCGGTCATTAGTAACTAAGCAAAGTAGGTACGGCGGCCGGCGGACGAACGGCAAAATTTTTATTCGATTTTTGGATTCTACGTACCTTGAAACGTAGGCCAAGAAATTTTTGGGCGAAGTAAAAAAATCTTCTCCTGTTTGATTCCAAAGGTTAATTATTTAAAATAACAAACCAAAATCAAGAAATGAATTTGAAGTTAAAGGAATTTCATTGGCTCAACGAAATAAATTCACAAATACCCATTCTATACGAACAAATTATGAAACCTATTTGGACCAATGGCTGCTCTCTATGAGGATGCGCGAAGAAGAGCGACAGGAAAATAACACAAACAGCCCAAATTTAGTTACTTCGGAATATAGAAAATCCTCCTTGATACGTTGGGACAAACGATCTTCATTGCGACCTCAAAGTCCACATGGTAGTAGAAGTTGATAAAAGTCCAGCAATGGACCACGAAAACCGTCAGTCCAATCACGAGCAAATGGAACACAAGAACCACAGGCACAGGAATGTCAACGACCTAGTTACAGTTCACTGAAGGGATGTGTTTTAGAGGTGTGTCGGTCACGAGTGAACGTATTGAAAGGACCTTATCTTCAAAACGACCTTGTCTGAACTGAACGGGTTGTCAAGATGAACCGGTCATTCGTTCATCAACCCACCAATCGATATTTCCGGAAAAATTCCGAAAATAACGGCAGAAGGCCAACAAAAAAAAATTAATTGCCCGCAACACGGATGTATAGTGTATTTGTATACATCCATTTTTGTACATAAATCATGAATGTGTGAAAATTATATGGGAGTATCAACAGAAAGAAGTAGATGGAAGTGGTTTTCTAAGGAAAACCTTCCATCATCCAAGTGAAGAATTACGTTTGAATGAACTGTGGACTAAAAAGACAAAACTGAGATACTAAAAACACTCAAGACTGATTCGAATCGATCTTTCATTCGTTTTAGGACGTCCCTCAGTAAGACTTGGGCGTCCTTATGCGATCGATCTGGGGTAAAGTTGGACAACACTCAACAGAAAAAAAAATAACCACACAGTAATCCGTTTTTTAGACCATTCTGAATCCAAATCCGCGAAAAAAACCATAGGTGTATGTCTGTGTGTGTGTGTGTTATGTGTGGTGTGTGTGTAACAAATCTTGTGTACTCTGCCCAGGCCTTATTTCTCAACCGATTTTCGTGGTTCTTTTTTTGTTCGTCGCGGAAAACTATCTAGTTGTGCACTACGTCGCCAGAATTTCGAATTTTGCCTTTTAAGGGGGGGAAGGGGGTGGTTAATGCTCGAAAAACATGCGTTTTTTGGGCATAATCTTGTGTACTCTGCCAGGCCTTAGTTCTCAACCGATTTTCCTGGTTCTTTTTTTGTTCGTCGCGAAAAACTATCTAGTTGTGCACTACGTCGCCGGAATTTCGAATTTTGCCTTTTAGGGGGAGGAAAGGGGGGGTTAATGCTCGAAAAACATGCGTTTTTGGGCATAATCTTGTGTACTCTGCCCAGGCCTTAGTTCTCAAACGATTTTCGTGGTTCTTTTTTCGTTTGACGCGAAATACTATCTACTTGTGCACTACGGCGCCGGAATTTTGGGTTTTGCTTTTTAAGAGGGGAGAAAGGGGGGGTTAATGCTTAAAAAACGTGCGTTTTGCGTGCATAATCTTGTAAACTCTGCCCAGGCCTCAATTTCCAACCGATTTGCGTGTTTCTTTTTTTTGTTTGACTCAAATAACTTCTGAGTTGTACATGATTTTACCAGAGTACCAAAATTCGCAAGGGGAGGGGGTGAGTGGGGGGATAATATTCACAAAATATACGATTTTTTTCAATATTTCGGTTCCTTTGCTGCTTACTAACTGTACCCAAGCTTTGAAATTGAGGAAAAATTCTCATTATACCTCCGAATTTTCATGAATTATTCTCTTTACCACCATGGAACTAATAGTGGTGCCACCATGGTGCCAGGACATGGTGCCATGATGCCATAAACCGCTTATTTCGTTTTTTTTTGTGTTTCACCTCGAATACAAATGTGAACTTCAACGGACTGCCTACCAAAACTAACAGATGAAAGTTCAATGTTACGACGTATTTCCGCTTTGGTGCCAGACTGGCACCATTGTTGCGTTGCGGTGGTGGGGGGGGGGTGAACTCGAATTCGCATGTGGGTATCGTAGATCATGGATTTTACAATGCTCTTCAGATTCGAGGCTCCCATGCCGCTAGAAATGTTAAGGTGGATAATGGTGAGGAGGGGGGGTCAGTATTTCTTGCCTAAATAATAAATAAATTACATCGAGTGAAACAGTTTTATCACTTAACAACTGGTTAAACTGATCTAATGCTTATCCAATGGGACGTCCCCTGGAATGCATGCATTACTAAACAATTATGTTTGTCTTTCAGCTCATTCGATTCATTCAAATCGCCTCCTCACCTACTCATTGTAACCAATTCCGACTCGTTCGGTTTACGACTCGCTCGTTTTAGTGACTTCTGACGTGGTAGTTGTTTATCTTGTGTGTGAACGTAATGAACGGTGAACGTAATGAACGGGTGAACGGGGATTCAAAAGACCTGGTCTCTCTAATGAGTGACCGTTTGAGATTCGAATCCGCCAAATGACCTTGTCTTACACAGATCAATACCTACTAGATATTGATATTGGAGCAGATATTAATCTGTGAACCACAAAATGATTGTGTATTCACCCGAATTAGGTTACCTACTAAATCCACATATGCATAGTTGAAACAATAAAAATATTTATTATAAAAAATTAGTACCTAAGATTATTGTAGTGCGAAACTATCGGAAAAATAAATACAATACTATGGGAAAAGTTGGCGATAGTAGATTGTCGAGGAACAACTTCGGGAGTGGGCCGATGGGAAATACCGGGAAAGATTTCTCCTCATCCACCTGCAGTTTCTTGTTTACTGAAGGAACGCGGAGACAGCGTTTCTCGTAACGCTCTCAATCTGTGAAAAGCGTAACGTGACTCTACCGAACTGGAAGCACGTATATTGCAAAGTCAGCAGTCTGCGCGATATTTCATGATCCAATTCTTCGGAAGAAAAAAAAAATAAGGAGAACGTCTTATCTGAGTGTTTGTTGTTTAGTCATGCCGTCGCGTGCTTGACATACCAACGAGAGCTGGAGGGAAAATATAACTGGACGAGGAAAACCCTGCCATTTTTGAAAATTATGAGTTATTTCCCTTGAGTCTAGTGGCCAAGGTGGGAATATTCACCATAAATGGGAAATGTTCATCATAGTTTTCGGTCAGCTCTTACCGAATCATCAGTTTGGCTTTTGTCACCAAATAAGTTCCGTTTTCTAGTTTATTATTTTCAATAATGAACCATTGGAATCGAGCAAGAAAAAATTTTTAACCCCTTCTCAAAATTTGATGATTTGCGTTTCAAGGTACGTAGAATCCGAAAATCGAATAAAAATTTTCCGTCCGTCCGCCGTACGCCGTCCGCAACCCTGGACCGTTTTGGTTGAAATTTGGTATATGGGCTCCATTCGGGGTCTAGTTGAGAAGCTCTTGGTTTATGTCAGTCACTTGTAAGGGCTGAAAATTAATGTTTGAAATTTTCAAGAGTGCCCTAGCTCAAAAACTCTCGAAATAAAGTCCTTTTTTTCATCAATTTAAGGTAGTATTGAGATTTTAGAATATTCAGAGACCACGCGGAGCTGTATAGGACAATTCAGTAGAACTTACGGGGTTTTTTCCGATAGACAGAGTTCCTTAATTTCCATTTGGCTTCCAAAATGAAGGGTTGAAATTTTCAAAATTGCCCTAGCAGGTAGGTAGTAGGTATCTAAGGTTTGTAGGTAAACACGAAAAATAAATAAATAGTGGCAGTGGCAAAACTGTGATCTTTGCAGAAGAGTGGTCTATACAGAAAAAGAATAAACCTTTGTGAAATAATTTGCTGCGAAGAAATTTGCAGCAATCAAATTTTTGTTCAAACAATTAAATTCATAAGAATTTTTTTCTGCAGAATGTCCATCATTCTTTTATATAATGGCCAGACTTCAAGTCAACTGTCCCTTCATTTTACTGAAAAGGTGGTGATCGGAAGGTACCAAGTCGGGACTGTACGGTAGGTGAATCAGAAGATTCCAACCAAACAAGAAAACGATATTAGGAGATGACATGAAAGGGGTAAATTTAGATATCGAAATAGACGGTCACCTTGGCGAGACACAGTAAACGAATAAGCAGGTTTTATTACCACTGACGATACATTCATAGATACTCGTACATCGAAGTATCCATGGATAATCTGGAAGTGATCACACTGCTTACGTACATCATGAACAGAGCAGTACGAAGGAAGATGAACAATGAAGTGACCGATGGAAGCATGAATGTAACAGATATTTTCTCAACCTCCTAATTACATTAAATACAACTCCTAAATACACCCAAAATCAAAAAATTCGCCAGAAAAACCTAACTCTAACTAGTGGGGGTTGAATGAAAAATATATTTTTCAATAAATTCAATGACTTTTTCGTTTGATTTGAATCAAGCTGTTTCCTACGGATTTACACTGTAATGAGATTATTTTCTGCATCGCAGAGCTCCTGTAACGACCAGCACGGTGTATATCTAATGGTGTAGTCGACCGCCCCTCGTCTACTTTCTGTACATCTCTTTTTAAATCCTAAAGCGGAATAGAAGAACAAGAAAAATATATACTCCCAGAGATAACGTTTAATCTGAAACAGCTTGCTCTTTTGACCTGCCCCTTTCCCACAGCCACGAGCCTTTTCACCAGATTTATGTAAGTAATCTACCTTCCCACGGTAACGAGGACTGGATTTACTTTTTAAATTACACTCAATCCGTCTTAATGATCTCACCCTTCTTACTCCACAGTCTGTTTGACTCTGTAGTTTATAGGTCTGACGGCTACATAAAAAAGACCCAGGGATGTAGTTAGAAAGTAAGGAATCTTGTCATTAGTTTGTGGCACCAAGTGCTCGTTACTTTTAAGTTTCCGGTCTAATTTTTTGTATTTTTTGCTTGTTAGACAATCTTCCTATTGTTGAAGCAAAACGATGAAAAATTAATTGAATCAAACAGGGAATATCAAATGCGTATGGTTTTGTTACTTATTTTCTTTTAAGTGGACTGAAAGCGACTCACTTATCATGAATGCATTGCTCAAGAAGTGGCCCCTTTTGCACGAATGACATTTTTCTAATCGGAAAATAAGGGCTTCAGCTCATGGATGAAAGTAGTGAAGAGAGAAATCCCCCACGGCTGAGATGTCACGAAGCCAAAGGAAGAAATTTCAACTTTGAAACAAGAAAAACAAGTGGACGAAGTTGGATAATAAGTGTGTCCCTTCTCTCGAGTCTCCCGACGTCATTTGGGCTGGGTATTAAGAGACCATTACTCCCTTCCAACACTAATCTGCAGCCTATCCAGCCCAAACTTGGCTCCTCTCATCATTTTCAAACCCCCTCGAAAATATACTTTACAAAGTTACTAGGTGGCGTTAAATGATGATTTGGAAGTCGGAAAACCACCTTGAAAATTCTTCGTGGGTCATAACAGTAGTAAATGGGAGAAAGTCCGAGTTGGAGGGTACAGTAAAAACCTGAAATGAACTGTTCATTTTCTTTTGCTTTTTTACCGTTTTTCGACTCTTTATAAAAAGTATAAAGTTTAAAAAGGTGTTCTTTCAAGAAAACGTTCTCTCATAGAATACTATTCAAAAGTTAATCAGCGTGTAGATTTGAATAATTACGACAGTAAACCCACATCAGAGTTCATATTTTTGAGTAATTTAGAGTTGTCCGCAACTTTAGACGACGCCATTGGGTAATGATTAGGTTAATGTCAACCAGTAAGCGATAAAACATGCAAGAGATGGAGAGTGGTCCCCTGAGACACCCAATATCAGCCATTCCCCTTCCAGCTGGTACAAAAAGCTATGAAGTTTGGTGAAATGTCTCTTTCATAACCTCAAAAGCATGCTCTCCACGGTTAAAGATTCACACGTTTTCATCTATATGTCTTCCATCTTGTATCTGAACTGGCCTATCTGATTAAAGTAGAAGATCCTTTCTGTGTATTATCATTGATAGAAGCATCGGAACATCATCGAAACGAGAAAGCCACTAAGACTAGGAAAACACAGTGGAAAACCACTAACCTCTAAAAATCCACTGACATGTACAAACTGAACAAGCTGAATACTGTAATACTATATAATTTAATACTACACGAAAAGTGATGGTTGAAATATACGAAAAAAGACCCCGAAGAAAATAATATGGTAAAAAAGGACGCGTTTAACCTTACCTCCGAAAAACTTTATAACTTCTCATACATTGTGAGCGCATATGGGATTGAACACTCTGTCCTAGTCCTTGAGAGGGGTTTTCGTCCTATTCTTTCCGTGGACAACCGCGCCTTTAGAACGTGAAAGAAAGAACACGAACAGTAGAGAAGAGAAGATGAGTTGTACGACAAAGGTTTTACCTTTTTTATTCTTCTCGAGAGATTTATGTACGGAGGAAGTCCTCTACACTATCATATAATACGGGTTTAGCTCTCTTGATGTATTTATCTAGCAGATCCGATGCAGGAGGGTACGCGGTCCCTAAAGACAGTGCTATTCCCACGGTATTTCATTCTCCTTAAACCGTTAAACTCTATTCTCGTGAGTTTCGTTGCGTAATAGAATTGAAACCACGTTAAATTGAACCCGGGAGGCAAAATGGACTTGAAAAATAATGTTTTCCCAGTGGCTTTCTCGTTTCGGTAGCATGATGTTTCGATGCTTCTATCAATGATAATACACAGAAAGGATCTTCTACTTTAATCAGATAGGCGAGTTCAGATACAAGATGGACGACACATAGATGAAACGTGTGAATCTTTGACCGTGGAGAGCATGCTTTTGAGGTTATGAAAGAGACATTTTACCAAACTTCATAGCTTTTTGTACCAGCTGGAAGCGAATGGCTGATATTGGGTGTATCAGGGGACCACTCTCCATCTCTTGCATGTTTTATCGCTTACTGGTTGACATTAACCTAATCATTACCCAATGGCGTCCCGTTAAAAGCATGCATACTAAAATAATATGTATTAATCGCGATCTAGATGGATTTTGCCCGATTAGAAAAAGAAAAAAAACGCTGCAAATTATTACACAATGGTTTATTATTTTTCTATATAGATCACTCGTCTACAAAATCACCAACCATCCAATATGAAGGAAAAAAAAATAAATAAATAAATAAATAAATAAAAAATAAAAAAAATTAAAAAAAATCAAAATCACCAACTATCGATTACATTTCGATCAGCTCTAATTTGAACGGAGATTAGGCCTCTTTTGCGATTCACACTCGTGTTTTGATTTATATATATATATATTTCAAATAAACACTTAAAGTTTTGTAGGGAGCGAACGGTTTGTCCTACAGAGCTCCGCGTGGTCTCAAAAAATTCTAAAAATTCTATAGAATCTTAAATTGAAGGAAAAACAATACCTTTATATCGAAATTTTTTGAGTTAGGGCGTTTTCAAAATTTCAAAATTGATTTTGGAACCCTTAGAAGTAATTTGCACAAATCTCTCCGGATAAACCTACATTTTTCAGTTAAAAACCTAGTATTACCCTAAATTTCAATAAATTTTCGATTTTCTAAATTTCAATTTCTAAAAATCAATTCTGAAGTTCTTTCCACCTATTTGGTTCAATTTGAATCTCAGATTTTCTCATTCCTCGGATTTATCTCCATCCTACGCCTTTCTTACGTCGATATCATAATCCTCATTGTACAAAAAGCTGTACAGCCTGAAGCAGTACTGCAATCCCTGTGGAGACGTCGCTGCGCTCCGAGACTGAGAACAAGTTCAGCAGTCAGTCACTTTCCAGCCTTGCTTGTCTTAGGTGATCTCTTCATAATTTTAAAAAATTTTGCAATTCCCTTGATATTCAAAATCCATTTTCATTTCATTTGGGACCTATATACGATTGAAGAGTCAATCTAAACAAACCACACTCCGATTGTTATTGAGCCTTACCCAATACATATCTACATATATTTTAGTTAATTAATAACTTTAAATTATGTTTGAATCACTGGGTAGAAATATGAGCTGGTTATTCCATCAGAATAGTTCCAACTTTATTTCAATCAGGGATTCTCCACCCACGGTTCCCTTGAGGTATGCGGTAGGTACCTGTGATTAGTATCTTCATTCCGCTTACGCTTTATACATAATTATTGTTGGATTTTATGAAACCCTCTTTCCTGCTTATCCTATCAGTCCTTTACTGGTTGTTTAAACAATGTGGTCAGTACTTCAGGATTTTACAACTAATGTGCATTCATAGCATTGAAGCGTAATTTCCACATAGGTAGTTATTCCATTTGGTTATTATTTTCAATAATAAACCATTGGAATTGAGCAGAAAAAAGTTTATCCCCCTTCCCACCTCAAATTTGATGGTTTACGAATTTAAAAAATCTTAGTTACCATGGACCGATTTTTCATGAAATTGGTATATGGGCTCCTTTCGGGGTCCAATTGAGCCTCGAAGTTTTTGGTTGATGTCAGTCACTTTTAAGGGGTTTAATGAGGGTTAAAAACTTCAAAAGTACCCTAGCTCGAAAACTCTCGAAATAAAGGTATCGTTTTTTTCACCAATTTGAAATAGAACCTATTGAATTTTGCTTCCGAGTCTACCAAGGTAGCGGAAGCTTTGTTTTCACTTTTCAAGGACGAAAAAAAAAGTTCTCCAAAATAAAAATTTTCACTCGCGTTTTGCGTTTTAGACCTTTCTGAACAATTTTGGTTCAGTGTCTGTGTGTCTGTGTGTCTGTGTGTCTGTCTGTCTGTCTGTCTGTCTGTCTGTCTGTCTGTGTGTCTGTCATGATTTCCTTGTAACGCGCATAACTATGCGAAGTTATTGTCCGATTTCAATGAAATTTTCAGGGATTGTGCGGGTTGGTGTGTAGACGGTCCCCTATGAAAATCATCATCCCCGGACTGATAGAAGCGACTGCGCATGCGCAAACGTGAATTCCTTGAAACGGCCATAACTTCTACATTTTCCGTCCGATTTCAATGAAATTTTCAGGGATTGTGCGAGTTGGTGTGTAGACGGTCCCCTATGAAAATCATTGTCCCCGGACTGATAGAAGCGACTGCGCATGCGCAAACGTGAATTCCTTGTAACGGCCATAACTTCTACATTTTCCGTCCGATTTCAATGAAATTTTCAGGGATTGTGCGGGTTGGTGTGTAGACGGTCCCGTATGAAAATCATCATCATCGAACTGATAGAAGCGACTGCGCATGCGCAAACGTGAATTCCTTGAAACGGCCATAACTTCCACATTTTCTACCCGATTTCGATGAAATTTTCAGGGATTACGCTGATTAGGTTGTAGATGGTCTCCAATGAAAATCAAGGCCTTAAATTTATAGAAGCCTCTTGGCATGCGCATACGTAAAATCCTTGTAACAGCCATACCATTTACATTTTTCATCCGAATTTGATGAAATTTTCTAGGATTGTCCAGATTAGCGTGTAGATGGTCCCCTATGAGGGTAGTGGAAGGTACTTAGAGATTGGTGTTTTGAGATTAACTACTATGCATCGGATCATCTATATAATCGGGTTATGGATACGAGGAAGCTATGTGCCACACCCACTTGGCAGACGTTTTAGAATCGATTGAGATCACCTGGAGCTCTGACAAACCGTTCGCTCTCTACGAGATCCTACGATAAACCAAAAACACGAATGTGAACCACAAAAGAGGCATAATTTCCGTTGAAATATTATCTGACTAAAATGCGATCGTTGTTCGCATCTTAGAGTCGTACCTATTCAGTTTTGCATGCTTAGCTACCAGTACTCAAAGTTCCCAACGAAGGACCTCAACCTCTCTTATTCTTCCAATTGAGTGAAGCGATCCAAATAAACTTTATTGTGAAGTACGTATGAGTAGTAGGTAGGTAGTACTAATGTTTGGTAGTTAGTGACAACGGCAAAGCTGTGTTCTTTGCAGACGAGTGATTTGTTCAGAAGAAAATTTAGCTTTGTGGAATAATTTGCAGCGTTTTTGGTATTAGTAATGGTACCTACGTACTAATTGTGATACTTTTGAGTCATCGCAGCCATCTCGAAATGGACTAACGCGATAACAAACTGAAATTCACCTTGATCAGCTGCGAAAGCTAAATTTCCATCTAGTGGTCCCTAGAAGCTGAAATTTTAAGGGAGCTTACTTGAGATTGCCGAATCTGAATAACAAACTTTCATGAGCAACTAAAAACATGATCCGCTTTTAAAATCTAAATCAAAAATTTGAGTGAAATTTTTTAATTGATCCACATTTTTCAAGTTTCGAGGGTGCTTTGGATATAAGGCGATAGCATTATTTCATAAACTTGATCGGTTACACGGTGGAAATATCAAGCTACTTTTATGGTGAAGTCACAATTTTTCATATTTCGAATTATATCATTGATGTAAAAACAAATGCATATGCTTGGATTTGTAAACTACTTGAAGATGAACTCGTAGTGACTTGTTAGCCACTAATGAGGGAGATAATTGAGAAGTAACTAGCGACAGTTTTCTTCCATGGAGAATCACTAGAGACACTCCAGAAGGGGAAGGATAATGGTCCAGGAAGAGGGAAAACTGGATGAAGCAGGAGAGACAGCATCGGGGAGACGGAGGGAAAGAAGGTCGGCGGGGAGGGTTTGAAATTGATCACTCGTTAAACACAGTGTTGGTGATGGCGAGCGAAAATGGAAGGGGGAAGCTCAACTAACGAGCAAAAACTTCCTCCGTTCTTTGCACCACTCGGAATAATGTTGAGAGGCTGAAGAGCGGGGAGCGGTAATGGCTCGAAGGGCGGTCTTAGGAGGCGTGCATGAAGAAACCCCAGCAGAGCTTGGTCGGTATGAGGTTCTGTTGCTATTGTTAAATGTCCCACTCAGAATGTAAAATACAAGAAATCTAATGGTGAAGGATACCACCCGTTTAGCTATCAATCCAGCTTGCATCTGAATGATCACCCTGAATCAACCTAAGTTTTTGTTGGGATTCTTCCATATCCTTCCGTGTCCGAAAATACATATCGATACCCACCCAGTTACAGTATCGAGATCCTCCCAAGCCCCAAATAAGATTGTCGATATCATTCCCATAGAACCATCGATGTCTTCCTAGAGAGAAAAATTTCTTTTGGGATTCAGATCCACTCTTCGGACCTTCTTTTCAAGGTTTTCTGGTAATGGTACATAAAACCATCACAGAACCAAGCACCGCGACCTTTTTTGCTGCCACATTCAATAAAAACGTTACCTAACTATAACTTACAGTAGTATGGCAACACGAGATACAATCCGACGACTTCCGATAGGATAGTCAATCAATATGATGGATCAATATGATCTTCACATCAAAATGGGAGGATAATGGTGACCTGTGGACTCAGGCCCGGGTGGATATCAAGTCTCTCCTTATGATACCGCTTGGGTGGATATCGACGATCGCCCTTTTTGAAACTTTTCTGTCCTTTCATGTTCCAAAAAACTTCAGTTCGTCAGTAATGAAATGAAACTGGAACATGTCATAATGACACAAAGCGACCTCAACTGGCTCACGGGAAGTGTCATATAACACAGAGGCATCCAAAGTCCGGCTATCATAAAAATTACTCGTCAGGTTCGTAAGAAAGGTTCAAAGTATGCTGTACTGTAATTTGTAACCTATCTGCCGAACAGTGGTCATAATTTTCGCCTGGAGACCCTAAAACGTTTGGGACAGAGTCTTGGAGTGATTTCACACTGATAAGGTGTTGTACTCCTTAAAAGCGAGGCACGTTTTTCACCCTATCCAGTCTTGCATTGAACGTTGCTATTGTTAAATGCAAAAGTTTCTACTCAGAATGTAAACTATAAGAAATCTGATGGTGAAGTATATCATTCAATAGTTTAGCAATCAGTCTGAATCCAGCTTGCATCTGAATGATCACCCTGAATCCATCTAAGCTCCAGTAGCTTTCCTGACCTCACAAGTTCCAAAAAACTTCAGTTCATCAGTAGAGAAATGAAATTGGTCACATCGATCTGTACGTGTCATATATGACATAAAGCGTTCCCTACTGGCTTAAGGGAAGTGTCATAAAGACACAGAGGCATCGAAATTCTGGCTAATAGTAAAATGACTAGTCAGGTACGAAGTATCCTGTAGGTACTTACTGGAATTTTTAACCTATCTGCCCATCAGAGGTCACCGTTTTCAGTGATATCACACTGATAAGGTGTTGTACTCCTCAAAAGTTCCTGTGATGGGCGTTCTTCACCCTATCCAGTTATATTTTTTCCCATTTTTCTCTGGCAATTATTGTACAATTTTGATGATACCAATCTTTCAGTTTTTCAATTCCCTAGTCCGATGCACTAATACATTTCTAAAATCTTATAAAATATCAAATTTAGCTACATTTTTGAAGATTTTGCCTCTTAAATTTAGAGAAATACAAACCTACTGAGACTCCCTTAACCCCAAGTGGAATCCATAGTATACCAAATTACATCAAAATCTACAGGGAAACTGGGCAAAGTAACGTGAATGGTGGACGGAGGGAATTTTTTAATTCGATTTTTGGATTATATGTACCTAGGAAAGTGAACCATGAAATTACAATGTGAGGTAATTTTATGGGGGAATTATTTTTCAGCTCAATTATAAAATTTTGATTTTGAAAATAATAAACCAAAATTTAGTTGCGATGCACTGCAATGTTTGGTCTTTGGTAAATTATATTTTCTAGCAAATTGTTCTGTAGTTTTCTATTAAAAATAATGCTCTTTATGTAGCAGGGTTTTATACCTACTACTATCATGTACGTATAAATAAAATAGTACCTCAGTTCACGGCATTTCCACTCTTAGTGTTTACTCTTTTTCTAGCACCTAATAGGTGCCACGGAATTGAGCTAGGTGTCGCTGAGAACCATTTCCCCGAATTACGCTACCGTTAGTTCTAACGACTACCCCATTCCACAACTGTTATTACCAGGTTGCGATTCTCAAATGGGATTCCTCTCTCGTTACCCGGCTAAGAATTCAGTACCCCGGATTAGATAAAACTAATAAAACGAGGGGTGAGATAAGTGCCGCCGAAACCCTCGGACAGCGAAAGCCCGGGGAATGAGGGTATAAAATAGCAAGAAGTGGAACCTCGCATGGCACCAGGGTAAAAACGGGATAGGGATGGAAGCGCTTAAACGCACGCCCTGAAAATAATGCGTAGCGCACCCCAATTTCCTCTCGGCTGCTGTATTACTCCACGGAGGTTCTGCGTCCGAGATCATAAAGAACGCAACCTCCTCGCTTTTTTACTCTGATTCCACGCTCACGCCTTTTACTAGATTATCAACGTTCATATATTTATAATGGATTCATTTCGTGGTAGATGGGAAGGAGTTAACGTGATATTTTCATATTCAAGGCGCGGCACCAGCCAATCAATACCTTGAAACCAGCCAATAATTGTTGCTATGATTTGGCTTAAACTATAATATACTTGGTTTGAATATTTTCTATATATTGGGAACGACACTAGGAGTAACGAAGTGGAAGATTGAAAGAAGTAGAGGGAGGAATGAAGAGGAATCAATTCCGACTGGCACTTATTCCCACCGTTAAAACTGATTAAGGAAGGGAATTATCTAATATCAGCCCGAAACCGCTTTAGATAACGTAAAAGAGGAAAAGAGAATATGGGAAAGGATAAGAAAGACTGGCAAAGTTTCCGAACGTTATTCTTTCTCAGGAAGGTGAGGTAAGTAGATATAAGCAAACATTGACGAATAGTTGAGCGGTTGGTTGTGAAATGACAAGCCCAAGATTCGCATCGTGAGATCAGTCTATTTATGTGCCAGGAAGGGAGAGGTTTCGGTTTCCCCTATTCCCATGACTTAGGACCTTCCCTCGCTTGTGAGCTAGGAGGTCGCAACAAATGTAATACGGATAATGAGCACCACTTTGCCAAGTGGGTGTGGCACATCGCTTCTTCGTATCCGTAACACGTTCTATAGGTAATCCGACGAATAGTAGATAATTTCAAAACTTCCATCTCCTAGTACCTACCACCACCCCCTTAATTTAATGATTAGACCACGATGACTGTTATTCATTCGTAAACCCCTCAAAATCCCATTGAAATTGAATGGAAACTATGGAAGTTATACTTATTGACATTCTCGCTTTTGCGCCAATCAAAATGAAATTGATAAGAAGCAATCCGGTTTCTCATCCACACAATCCCTGAAAATGTCATGAAATTGGTGGAAAATTTAGAAGTTCTGATTCTTAAGATAATTTCACGTTTATGCTTGCGCCGTAGCAACCATTTTTTCGAGCGCAATAAATTTCATAGAAGACCATCTATATGACATCTCTCATAAATCATCGAATTCAGATAGAAAATTTGGAAGTTAGGCTTATTATTTTTTTCACGTGCAGTGCCCACCATCTAACTGATTGTGACGGATTTCATAGGAAACCATCCATACTCCAACGTTCCCTGAAAATTTGATCTAAATCGAAAAGTTACTTCGTATAGTTTTCTCCGTTACAAGGACACACACTGAACAATGGACATACCTACACGACAGAGTGACGCCAAATTTGATCAGGGAGGTCTGAAAAGTAAGAAGCAAGTGGAAAATTTTTATTTTGGAGGACATTGTTTTCAACCTTGGAAACAACCTTTGTTGACTCGGAAACTGAAACAAAGTGTAATTTATAAATACATGGTTCATTGGGCACTAACAACAAGAAGAAATGGAGGTTGGGCTTTTCTTTGATAACTCAACCTCTTGAGACTGTAAACTTACACAAATATTTACAGAAACGACTAAGTGCAAAATAGGTCTCCATCTCATGTTACAGAAAAAATGAATTGTAATACTTGAAAATCACAAGAAAGTTGAAAGTTGATTATAATTATTATTATTTTTTTTCAGACGTAACAATAAGACACATTGGCATCCTCGAGAAAACTATGCGTAAAAAGAAAAATTACTCTTGGGTTTGATTTCTCTCACAAGAACGATATTCGATATTAAATGAGGTTTCGGGAGTCGTATCAAAAAGAACTAAGTCACGAAGAGAGAACGATGGTTGTTCAACAAGAGGTAAGGGGCTGCGGGTATACCTCACCTTCACGACCGCCTGGTCGTGAAGGTCAGGTAGCGTTCTACCCCGCGCCTTTTGCGACCGTTGCCTCTGTTTCTAAAATGAAACGAACTGAAAAGTAGTCGAGTGTGATTTTTAGAGGCGCTGGATCCCCAATTTTAGCTCAAAAATGTAAAATATATCTGAATATAGTATATATATGTAAAAGTATATCTGAATATGCCGCGGTATTCTGTAATTTTAGTAAGCATTTGGTTGAGCCGGAATTTATTATCCTAGATACCTGGTCAACCAGGTGATCGTGTTGTAATCATTTAGATATCCTAATTTTATGCATTCTTATTTGTTCTTTCTGATCGTTGATTTCTGTGCATTCAAGCCTTCCTAAAGGTACGATCTTTCTTTCACATCAATATTTGAATTCAAAAAACTATCTTTATTTATCTGCTTCGTTGATCACATAATTACCTATGATTAGTTTGGGTGTCTCTAGCAATTACAACTATTTTACTATGAACTCAAAAGTTTCAATTTGTAGGACACGAAAGAATGAATGTTTTATTCCGTAACATTAACAAGAATTCCTGACTCCTTGTAACAACCTTCGAAACTGTATTGTAGCAACTACAATCAGCACTCTACATTTTTAATAATGAGTGATTGTGACTTCTAAATTATTGTGACCTATTGAAAGTAGAAAATAAAGTTCTAAAAATTTTGTCCAACTGCCATTCCTGGAGTCGAAGACCTCATTTGCTCTTTTACAAAAGAAAGATCAGAAAAATGGGATCTAATAATTTTGCTCAAGGCTACTTATTGTCTCACACCCTTAATTCATTCCTATTAATTCCTCCGTCGGGCGCCTTAAGCGCTGTTGAAATCGGTCAAAAACTAGATTTCTTTCATGGATTTTAAAATGATTTTTGAAACATTTCCAGCCCTTTGGATTAATTGTAACCATGGTTGGTGATGACAGGTTCAGAGAGTCGATTTTGATTCATTATCATTTGGATTATGACACGCATAGTTTGGACCCGTTAATTCCAGTCATCACCACTTATTACCTGTTACTTTTTTGTGTAGATTAGTTGATTAAAATATTTAGCAAGATATGGTGGAAACCTGACGAAGAAGTGGTGATAACTGGTACATTTACAATAACCAATAGTTCAATTATCCCACTACTCAGTGTCGTCTTCTGAAATTCGAATTATCGGGAGTCGACTATATTCAGTCGGTCGGAACCATCACGAGAAGTTGTGATCAGATAACGCTCGGGCGATTCAGTTTTTACTTTTCCAATCCCCCAAATTAATGACGTTCACCTGTTGATCGAAACGCGTCAGCACCCAATCAGCTTTGAGAGAACTTTACGCGACCAGAGTACACAAGCTAATTTGGTTATACCTCTGTTCCACGTCAGATCAACTTTGAGAGGATTGCGCGACAGTATCATTAAAACTTTTGATCCCCCCTGTCAATAAGGGATGATGTTTTTTTTCGGTTTGTGAAGTTTTATTCAGCGTCTGTCGAACCGTTTGACGAAAACTGTGGGACCAAACCATTCGATTCGTATTGATGGGTAGGGAAAGAATCGAAAAATATGTTATTTGAAGTAGAATCCCACTGAAGACGGCCACCGATATTAACAGTCTTTTCGAGGGACTTCGGTTTGGTTTTCGAGTTCATTCTGTTGTCTCGAGAAGAATTAAAATGTTCATGGTTTTGGCCAATTAGATCGTCCCTTATGAATTCCAATGTCATCGGACCAATAATAGAATCTGCACAGGCTTGAATGAGATTTTTCACAAACCACAACTTCCCGCGATCCAACCCCACGATTACACTCAACTGCTGAGGGTAGTTTTAGGATGATTCAAAGACTAAGGATAATGGTTCGATCGCAATTCGATCTGTAAGATACCTGTAACCACATTCAGCTAAGCTAAAAAATAATTTTAAACCAATTCTCAATCGCGTGGATTTTTGTTCATTACGATTGTCCACGTAATTGTGGAAGTGGCATTTTGTTCAAGTTTCATTCCACAGATTTATTATATAAAACCATAATCTAAATCTGAATTTGAATAAACAATCTAATTCGTCCAGCATGAGTGAATGAGCGAATTTGCAAAGCTTCTATTTTATTGTCGGATTGTCCTGAAGAGCTCCGGGTGGTCTCCATTTGGATGATAAAACAATAACATAATATGAAATGAATTTTCAACACTGCAAATTATTGCCCAAAGGTTTATTATTTTCTGTATAGATCACCCTAGATTCCTCCCTACCAACCATAGGTATCTAGTACCTACTAGTGCATTTTTGAAGATGTCTACCCTTCATTTCCATTTGGTTGGTGGTTGGGGTTGAAATTTTCACAAATGCCCTAGTAGGTAGTAGGTACCTTTGGTTGGTAGGGAGGGATCTATACAGAATAATTGCAATCCAAAAGTATTAGGTTAATTGCAATAGCGCCATTTTCTTCAAAATCAAGAAGCAAAAATCAATTTAATGAGACTCAGTAAATCGTCATAAGTGAGAAGAATTCCATACTTTAAGATGATCTTGATAGCCAATAAAATATGTATTATATTTATATTATCTTGTAGCTACTGAATTTTTCATGCCTACGAGTCACATAGGCCGCTGTTTGTATGAACTGCAGCCGCCATTCTCCACTTTAAAGGGCTCTTTGGCCTCGTTTTGATAGCACCCGCCGTTGTCCTTTTTAATGCGACTCTCAAGTTCGGTATAGCTCTGCCCCCGTACGCTCTAGTAAGTGCACTCATAAAAATAAAGACCCAAGCAATCAGTGTGAGCCTTGAGCACTCACTCTATCGCTACCAACATATAAAAGGGAAGATATTTCTGCACTGAAGTAAATAGCCGTAACACTACTTTTTCTTGAAAAACCATTAGCTGATTGCACCCCTTTCACATTTTCCAGGTTCTTTTTATGTCCATATCCAAATAAACTCTCATCCGCTCTATATGTATCTACGGTAGTTTTTTCATTTGTCTAAACATATTTTAATCTATTATAACTTACTCTATTTAGTACAAGATGAATTGGATGTTCAAAATATTATATAAACTGTTAGCTGGGGCAAAAAAAAATATAAAAGAGAAGTATAAGCAATCTTTCAAATTAAAAGCAAAAAAAAAACGTAGAATCTGCTGCAAGTAAATACTAAGGGTAGGAAGTAAGACTTCATGCTGTGGATATGGTCACGTGTAGGTTTAGTTATTTCCATGTGGGTTGAGTTGAACATAAGTAAAATTAATATTAACATCAGAAAAAACTACGAAAAATTAGTTTGTAAGTTAGTACCTTGCTGAAATATAGCATGTTGTATTAATACCTTGGCAGGCCACTTCTCCAACGTTGAGTTGACAGAACGGCTAAAAGCTTGGAGGTCCCTTTGATGTCTCTTCAGGACCAACCGCTTCAGATAAAGGTTGTGACAGCATCATTATCATGACAGGACAAGCGGAAGTTGTTTTGGAAACGGATTACCAAGCAAGGACGTAGAGGAATAATGATACGAGTATTTGTCCGGAATAGGAAAGGATGTCGCTTTTGATATTTCTACACTTCCGAAGGGTAATAAAGATGAAAAAGACGTCAGCATTACCCGTTGAAGGGTAATATCAAGAGGATGACAACATACCGCTAAATATTACAGATTTTAAAGAGTACACATAACGTTTCACCTACTTAACCGATTTCATAGCCTCGATAGCCGTGTTATGTTTGAGAGTGTTTTTTAGTTCACATAGTACAGATATGTGACAAACTTCTTTGATCAGGAAATACTTTGCTTCCTTTTAAGGAATGACGGGGAATAGTTTTGCTCGTGTAGGTACTTTGCGTCATGAATCTGGCTCCGAAATCTATCGTCAGCTAGTGGAAACTTACTGACTTAAGGTAATGTCACGTTAGCATGTTTTTAAGTGGACTCGACGAAGAAAGGAATGGGTGGTCATCTATAATTTCAAAAGAGCTTGTGCAGCAGGTTGATGAAAAAATTCGCAGTTATCTTCGGGTGACCAATGACACTTCGTAAAATATCTCGACATCTCTCCAAGCCTTATAGGTGAAAATTTTTCGGGAAAATGGGTTACAGAAAGTTCAGTGAAACAAATGTTCACGAATATTACGTCAACCATTCTGAAAATGATTTGTATACATTGTACAGAAATTGAGAGGAAATGGTGATTGCTTTCATAACTTCGAGGGCTAAGTTAACCGAGTGAAATCGAGCGAAAGCTGTTATGTGAATAATACCTGACTGATTCCACGAGTATTTGTTCTCAAAATATAAACATAATACAAATAGTAATCAAGATACGTAGCTTTGGTCGTTATCCTGACGCTATTGAGGGGTGAATTATACCGGGCCGTTGCTTCCATGTAACAAATCCCCCTTATCTCTCTTTGTCGAGGAGACGGTTTAGCATTGTAATTATGGCTCATTGAGATAATGCTTCGCTATCAGTTCACCGGGTGCTACCTGTTGGATCGATGATCCCCCGGAGGGCGGGATTCTAACCCCTTTCGGGAATACAACGGTGACCCTTCCCTCCCTCTTCACGCCGTTGTTGCCTCAAATAATCTCTGCCTTCATAATCACGGGCTCCAATATCTTGGTTCTCCGAGGATGTATTGTAGTTGGCAACCCTACGACTTCCTCATTTAGCTCGGTATAGAAGATGATTTGTAAACTACTTGAAAATATCACCAATCATGTTTCAAAATTATTTCCTCCTATAATTTTGATTCACGATGTGTACGTTTGTATTAAAGTGATTCAATTTATCTTCTTTGCCAAGCTTGTAGATATCATAGAAGCGGGCAGGACTACTGGCCTTAAAATTAATGGACCAAAAACGAAAGAGATGCGGCTGAATACGACAAACCATCACACCGCGAAGATGACATAAAAGCCCGCATTCGTAAAGCAAACTCTTCTTTCGTCCAATGGAGTCGAGCTCCGTATCTTGTTACAAAAATATGAAACCTGGCCTCCTATATGGGTGTGAAACTTGGAAGATGACAAAAGCACTTATAAAGCAATTTAAGTTTTCACGAACCGTTGCCTTAGAAGAACTGTAAGGGGCTTTCGGCCGGACACAATCTCAAACAACGACTTGGGGAAGAGGACCCTATAGAGCTGCAGCTTGCAGATCAGAAAGAGGAAATGGGGGTGGATTGGTCACACTATTAGAAAGGGTGAAGAATCCGTTGAGAAAGCATCCTTGACATGGAATCCTCAGGGTTTTCAAAGGCCCTAGGATGACCTGGAGGCGAACAGTTGAGGAGGGAATACGAGAAGTTGGAAAAACGTAGAACGAGGCTGTTAGACTGAGCCAGAATCGGGATAGATGGCGAAATTTCGTTGAAGCGCCATGCTCCTCTAGGAGCCAAGGAAATTAAAGAAGAAGAAGATTCAATGAACCTACATAAATATGGCTCAGAGATACAACTTTGGACTCAACCTATATGTCCATTTTGTTCTAAGAGGAATCGTAGCTGCTGACTGATATATGTCCATTTTGTTCTAAGAGGAATCGTAGCTGCTGACTGGTATACAAAATGGTAATGGGTGAGGGTGACGAAATAATTCGGCGATATCTACCTACCCATTTTGGCTTAGCCGAATAAAAATTCCTTCCGTCCATCTTTCCTCGTTAAGGTTTCACTTTAGGACCAGTTTTGCCCCGTAGCTTTAGGTTATTATCAGTCATTTCTAAGGGCTTGAAATTTTCAAAACAACCTAAAACCCCTAAAACTTTTATAAGTAAAAATACAGTTTTTTCGTCGGTTCAAAACAGAATTGATTCTGTAGAAGCGAATGAGATTACCCGGACCTCTACAGGGTGTCACCCTTTCGGGCGCACTACCGGGCAGGGTTCGATTTTACTACTAATTTGCAACAAAAATGTCTCCTAGCAATTATTTTTTATAGGCTTCATTTTAAAGTTTTTTTCACTTTTAAGATTTTTTCGTGTTTTCGATCTTATCTTAGTAAAACGGCTATAAATCTTCTAATTTCCATGAAAAATTAAATCTGATTACACCGTTGGAAAGAGCATTAAAAAACATGCCGGATTACAGAACCAATGAGCGTTTGAAAATATTTAAGATTTTCATGATTTGACCAAGTTTTTGTTTTAAGTCCAATTTTCACCCGTTTTCCAAATTTAAAAAGATTTTTTTTCCTAAAAAAATTGCTAAGAGACATAGCGCCTAAAAGGGTGACACCCTGTATAGGACCAACCGTCCACTGAAGTCTTGAGGGTTGGGAAATGGATTAATCAGAAACACGAGCGTGAATCGCCTACAATACTATGCAATATTTTTTGTTCCTTCACAAAGTTCCATGTCCTTAAATTGTGCTTTTTAAGCAACCAAGAAAGAAATGCCATTATGGAGTCACCTACAACTGCAATCCTCTCATAATTATCCTACTTATTGGATTTCTTTAAAATTCACGAGCAAGTATTGTAGAATCTACACAAAATTTTCCCACATTGGAGCATAGCTGGAAATAGCATCGTGAGAAATTGATGGCTTTGAAAAATTCGATTGTTGCGTTGTAGGGTGTGGAAACAGCACTTTTTGCCTGAGAAGAACAAAATTTATATAGGTTTATCTAAAAACTGACAAAACCTATGTAATGCCTGAAATTTTCGAATTTGGAGAACTGTAATTGTCTTGATGAAATGTCACAAAGACATTGTCATGGAAAAAAATTGTGTTAGCAACAATATTGACAAAAAGTTTGAACACAGAAAATTTTATTCCTACGCTGCCTCTTCGAATCAACTCAAGTTTCCAGATATACGAATGTAATAACCCTATCAAACAGAAAAAAGTTCGAACTGTTTTACAAGCACTACAGACTTTCCAGGGTTTCAATACAGCAACTGTTTTTATTACTGTGATCGTGGAATCGCTCAAGATGTTCTCCAAGTTCTCCAGTGGTGTATTACCGTCTACACTCCGAGCCCCCTACAATACTTACTCGTTTTCCGCTATAGACGAAGTCGGGATTTTCTAATTTATTGAGTTGAAAAAAAAACTTCTTTTGATCAACAAACTAAACCGCGAGTGGAAAAAGCGAACGGTTTTTTCCAACTTGTTCTTTGAAACCCATTAATCACGTCAGGACCGGTCCTCTGTTTCCGGTTTTTTGTACGATCCGAGTTGTACGGGCGGTGAGCGATCACAATCCGATAGGTAGGTACCTATTTAAAACTTAGTTGTACATCCAACTACCAACGACCGAGTATATTTATTAAGAGTATAATCGACCTGCTGTTTTCAATTTCAATACCTGTCGTTTCATACTATTTAATTACACCGATTTAATAACTATTAAATAATATATTATATTATACCAATACTTTTCAAGTCAACAAGTCCTCGTATATATGTATAATTCTGTTCTTTTACTGGCTTAAAAAATCTGGTTGGTGGAAAAAAATTGTAGATTGTTAATACCCCTCATAATAGTGACATACATATACAGGGTGTTTCACGAAAAGGTTACACCCCCCATCATTATTGCAAAATACAGCGTAAAAAATTCCGACCAACGCAATTCTTCATGATTTTTTGTGAGGATCTCAGGAAAAATACTTTTGCGCACATGTTTTTTCATCATTTTTTAACGCTAAATCACATGGTGACATCCGTTTTTCAATTTGACTGGAATTTTTCAAAATAGCGACCAAAAATTCGGTTGTTTTTAGTGAAAAAATCGCTCTTTTTAAATCGGTATGAGTTTTTAGGTCATTTTATTCAGTTCAAGTATGATCATGCTGTCAGTTTTTATTTTCAACTCCACCGTAGACGGCCCCAAGCACGTGGTTCAAAAGGAGGTGAGAAAATAAAAAATAAACATGATTTCGACCTCAAAACTGATGTTTTCGTCAAAGAAATGTTAATCTTTCCTCCTAAATCTTGGTTTTTCTCAAAACGGATGACACCCTGTGATTCAGCGTTAACAAATAATGAAAAAACATGTGCCACACTAAGGGTTCTCCAAAACCTAATTTTTGCGCAATTGTGGAGTTGCGCAACTTAGAGCGTTCAAAAAGCCAGGTTGCGCGCAATAAAACAAATCGATATGAGTATGAATTTCTCATGGAATTTGACGTAGAATCCGAATCTGTAATAAAAAAAAGGGGGGGTCCCATTTGAAAAAATGAAGTTAGTGTCAATTGCGCACGATTGCGCGCAACTTTTTTGCGCAAAAGTATTTTTCCTGAGATCCTCACAAAAAATCATGAAGAATTGCGTTGGTCGGAATTTTTACGTTGTATTTAGCGGAAATGAAAGGGGGGGTAACCTTTTCGTGAAACACCCTGTATATGGGCGTCTCCATGATCAAGATGATAAGTTCTTAAATCTATAAACAAAGAAGAAGTTTTTCTCGATTATGTTGACGATTTTCATCTTTTTACATTATTACATTACATTATTATTATAATTATAAATCGGTTCCCTCTGAATTTGAACGAAATCGATACATTCAAGGGACTCCACCAACGCTTTTTGACCTGCTTCACGGATACGCAATATATCCCATCCTTGGTAGTAAGGAAATAAAAATGGCTATTTTTGCTGATTCAAGGCATATTTTTCTGGATTCGGAAAGTGACAAATATTCTGACTACAACTGGAAGCCTCAATAAAAATTACGAATTACAATAAAGAGATGCTCACTAACATAATATATCAGCATAATATGCATAATGAAGTTAGCATGCAGCATAATATATTATATGAAGTAATATATTATATATATGAAGTCATGCAGCATAATATATTATATTATATGCTTGACGCTATGTTTCAAAATCTCTCCTCATTGTAATGCTAAGTGTGTAATTATGAATGTGTAAGTGAAAATTACTGTCATTTACAAAACCGGAGCAGCTAATCAGAGATTCTACTCTTGAAAATTTGGATGGTTTTCTTGAAGAATACAAAATGTTAACCCCCTTCAAAATGTTCAAAATGTAACGGTAGGTTTGAAGGCAGGTTCGTAGAATCCGAAAATCGATAGCAAATCTACCGTTCATCCACCGTCACCTGTTCACGTTCCGCGGCACTTTCCTTAGTAATAATCGAACGGTTTTGATGAAATTCGGTATATAGTTGTGCCTCGAAGCCTTTGGTTATTGTAAGCCTAAGAAGTGAAAAATAGAGTGTGATATTAATTTTCAAAACGCCCAAATTCGAAAAATGTTATGTAGGTAAAGGTATTATTTTTTCATACATTCAAAATAGTATTGAATTTTCAGAATCGAATGAGACTCAAATCAATATGAGGACCAAAAGAAGGGACGAATGATAAAGCAAAAATAGGAGTGTGAATCGCGAAAGAATGTTCACCGAAGGAAGTAGGCCAAATCTCTGTTCAAAGTTCAAATGTGATTTTTTGGTTTATTTTTTTCAATAATGAACCTTTGGAATCGACCTAGAAAAAAATTGTAACCCCCCCCCCTCCCCTCCACCGTCAAATTTGTTGGTTTACGTTTCAAGATAGTTAATTAGAATCCGAAAATCGAATAAAAATGTTTCCGTCCGTCCGCCATAGGAACACCGTTCGTTCCCATGGACCGATTTTGATGAATTTTGGTATATGGGGGTCTAGTTGTGCCCCGAAGCTTTTGGTTGATATCAGACACATCTAAGGGATGAAAAATAAAGGCCGAAATTTTCAAAAAGCTCTTGCTCAAAAACTTCCGGTATAAAGGTATTATTTTTCATTAATTTAAAATAGTATTGAATTTTTAGAATAGAATGAGACCACCCAGAGCTCTGTAGAACCAACCGGTCGCTCGCTATTACTTGCGATAAATGGATAGACTTACGATAAATCAGAAATACGAGTGTGAATCGCAAAAGAGCCTTAATCTCCGTTCAAATGCGATCGTTGTTCAAAAAAATTAACCTGAAATAATGAAAACTGGATTGATGAAAACGCACCATATCCTCTCGTCAACAATACGCAACATATAAATAAGGCTGAAGAGAAGATCTCAGTGAGTTACTTCTTCCAGCGATGGTTTCTCGATTAGCGAGAAAAGCGACCCCTCTAATTAAACGCGAAGGCTGAAGGTCGAAAGCATCGCTCCATCACATCAGCCCCTCCTCCCCCATCGCTGATCCTGATGTGGAGATTTCAGGGGCTTTCCTCTAATCGATCCGCCCTTGCCTGGTGGGTAGCTCCTGCTATGTCTGCCATTTACCCTTCCACTACCCTTCCGTCGGGAATGTCAGTCATTCCCTCCGCAACCACCTCCATTCAGCCTTCCTCCACGTCCCCAACCATCCCAACCTTCCTCCACGCCTCAGCCAATACGCCCCGATCTTCCAACTTCCAGCCGCACACCGTGCGGTTCCCATCCTAGCAAACGGTGGATCCTTTTCGCGAAACGGTAAAACTCTTTTTCCTCGTCCCTCCCCCTTTTGCCAGACGTTGGTGGGTTGGTTTCTGGAATCTTCTTCCCTTTCAACTTGGCTTTTGAGATATCCTCTTACATCAAAGCTGAACCGCTGCGGTTCATACCACTCCAACTATTTTCTGCCGTGAACCGTCGAGTGGTCCATCATTTTTCCGTTGCAAAAATACTATTACGCATTCTTTATGAATGCAATAACGATACTGCTTGGTGGGTAATCATACATTCTTCATGAATGCAATAACGATACTGCCAGGTCGGTAATCAGGTGGGTTTATCATACATTCTTCAAGAATGCAATAACGATACTGCTAGGTCGGTAATCAGGTGAATAATCATACATTCTTCAAGGATGCAATAACGATACTGCTAGGTGTGTAATTAGGTGAGTCTATCATACATTCTTCAAGGATGCACTAACGATACTGCTAGGTGGGTAATCATACATTCTTGATGGATGCAAAAACGATCCTGCTAGGTGGGTAATCAGGTGGGTTAATCATACATTCTTCAAGGATGCACTAACGATACTGCTAGGTGGATAATCATACATTCTTCAACAATGCAATAACGATACTGCCAGGTCGGTAATCAGGTGGGTTTATCATACATTCTTCAAGAATGCAATAACGATACTGCTAGGTGGGTAATCAGGTGGGTCAATCATACATTCTTCAAGAATGCAAAAATGATCCTGCTAGGTGGGCAATCAGGTGGGTTTATCATACATTCTTCTAGAATGCAATAACGATACTGCTAGGTGGGTAATCAGGTGGATTTATCATACATTCTTCAACAATGCAAAAACGATCCTGCTAGGTGGGCAATCATACATTCTTCAAGGATGCAATAACGATACTGCCAGGTCGGTAATCAGGTGGGTTTATGATACATTCTTCAAGAATGAAATAACGATACTGCTTGGTGGGTAATCAGGTGAGTTTATCATACATTCTTCAAGGATGCAATAAAGATATTGCTAGGTCGGTAATCAGGTGGGTAATATCATACATTCTTGAAGAATGCAATAGCGATACTGCTAGGTGGGTAATCATACATTCTTCAAGAATGCAATAACGACACTGACAGGTCGGTAATCAGGTGGGTTTATCATACATTCTTCAAGAATGCAATAACGATACTGCTAGGTCGGTAATCTGGTGGGTAATCATACATTCTTGAAGGATGCAATAACGATACTGCGAGGTGGGTGATCATACATTCTTCAAGAATGCAATAACGATACTGCTAGGTCGGTAATCAGGTGGGTTTATCATACATTCTTCAACAATGCAAAAACGATCCTGCTAGGTGGGCAATCATACATTCTTCAAGAATGCAATAACGATACTGCTAGGTCGGTAATCAGGTGGGTTTATCATACATTCTTCAAGAATGCAATAACGATACTGCTAGGTCGGTAATCTGGTGGGTAATCATACATTCTTGAAGGATGCAATAACGATACTGCGAGGTGGGTGATCATACATTCTTCAAGAATGCAATAACGATACTGCTAGGTGGGTAATCAGGTGGATTTATCATACATTCTTCAACAATGCAAAAACGATCCTGCTAGGTGGGCAATCATACATTCTTCAAGAATGCAATAACGATACTGCTAGGTCGGTAATCAGGTGGGTTTATCATACATTCTTCAAGAATGCAATAACGATACTGCTAGGTGGGTAATCAGGTGGGTTTATCATACATTCTTCAAGAATGCAATAACGATACTGCTAGGTCGGTAATCAGGTGGGTTTATCATACATTCTTCAAGAATGCAATAACGATACTGCTAGGTCGGTAATCAGGTGAATAATCATACATTCTTCAAGAATCCAATAACGATACTGCTAGGTGGGTAATCAGGTGGGTTTATCATACATTCTTCAAGAACGCAATAACGACATAGCTAGGTAGGTTATCATGCACTTTTCATGAGTGTAGAAGGGTGATTTCTAAACTACAGGCAAATTTGCGTCTAACACCAGTGAAATTGCATCCACTAGACCTTCAACGTTGATTTTTTCCCCAAATGTAGGTTCTGATGAGCTCATCAATACCCTCTAGAATTATATTGGATATTTTGTTTTTAACATTCTAACTCATAAGCTCTAAATGTCGTGGTTAGTATAAAAGTTAAATTCTCAACTTCGCAGTCGATCTTCAACCATCTAATAACTTTTTTATTCATGTAATTGTTTTCTTCATTAAAGTTGGAGATGTACCATCTCAGATCGAGCTTTTTTTTTTTGAGCATGTAAACTTTAGTCAATACTCATGATCAATACAAAGCTGTCCTCAATTTTTCTTAACATTGTCATGGCTAAAAAACAATCCTCTGTTGAGCAACAGGGTTTAGGGATATTTCGGAAATTAAAGCTAGTTGCCGAGTGTGGCAACCTTGTTAGAGGCTCAACATTGCTAAAGGCTCTAAATAATGAACATTAGAGGAGACTTGAAGCACAAGTAGTTTCGGCTTAATATGACCTTGAAGTTGAAAATAACATTGTCTTGGCTTTGCGTTTTTAACATTGTCGTGGAACTCTAACATTATCGTCGACTTTCCATATTTTGGATGTCCACGACAATGCGAACTAGAACCTACGCAACTGAAATCCTACTTCGACGTGAATAGAGTTAATAGAGAAAAAAATATTTACCAAAACTGTTTCCAAATTGTACCAGTATCCACATTGTTATGGACACATTAACATTGTCTTGTGTCCCAATTCACATTGTCATGGACCTGAAATTCAATTTTAAATTTTGGACTGGGGAAAGTGATTCATGAGCTGCCATAGCGCACTTTGCCTCACAGGGTATGACCAAAATCCATTTTAAAAAATTCAAGTAATTTGGACAACTTTTTTCCCAATTTTTCTTGGATCAAAATTGCTTCCGGTTTAGGCATCACCCAAATACAATATTGCTAGGAAGCACGTGAGATTTGCAAGAATTTTCCTAATGTTCCTAAACTGTCTCAAGCCAGGACTTTATTCCCGTGGAGCTGTTATAGTGTAATAGTAGTTACCTGATAATTTATAGTGTGATAATTTAACAATACATTCGATTCGCAACGGAGAGCAACTGAAACACATTATTCATCCTAGTTTACCAAACCAACCAGTCCAATAACGGTTTCAAGCCAGGACTTTATTCCCGTGGAGCTGTTATAGTGTAATAGTAGTTAGGTACCTGATAATTTATAGTGTAATAATATAACAATACATTCGCTTCGCAACGGAGAGCAACTGAAACACATTGTTCATCCTAGTTTACCAAACCAACCAGTCCAATAACGGTCTCAAGCCAGGACTTTATTCCCGTGGAGCTGTTATAATGTAATAGTAGTTACCTGATAATTTGTAGTGTAATAATTCAACAATCCATTCGATTCGCAACAGAGAGCAACTGAAACACATTGCTCATCCTATTTACCAAACCAACCAGTCCAATAACGGTCTCAAGCCAGGACTTTATTCCCGTGGAGCTGTTATAGTGTAATAGTAGTTACCTGATAATTTATAGTGTAATAATATAACAATACATTCGCTTCGCAACGGAGAGCAACTGAAACACATTGTTCATCCTATTTACCAAACCAACCAGTCCAATAACGGTCTCAAGCCAGGACTTTATTCCCGTGGAGCTGTTATAATGTAATAGTAGTTACCTGATAATTTATAGTGTAATAATTTAACAATCCATTCGATTCGCAACATAGAGCAACTGAAACACATTGTTCATCCTATTTACCAAACCAACCAGTCCAATAACGGTCTCAAGCCAGGACTTCATTCCTGTGGAGCTGTTATAGTGTAATAGTAGTTACCTGATAATTTATAGTGTAATAATATAACAATACATTCGCTTCGCAACGGAGAGCAACTGAAACACATTGTTCATCCTATTTACCAAACCAACCAGTCCAATAACGGTCTCAAGCCAGGACTTTATTCCCGTGGAGCTGTTATAATGTAATAGTAGTTACCTGATAATTTATAGTGTAATAATTTAACAATCCATTCGATTCGCAACATAGAGCAACTGAAACACATTGTTCATCCTATTTACCAAACCAACCAGTCCAATAACGGTCTCAAGCCAGGACTTTATTCCTGTGGAGCTGTTATAGTGTAATAGTAGTTACCTGATAATTTATAGTGTAATAATATAACAATACATTCGCTTCGCAACGGAGAGCAACTGAAACACATTGTTCATCCTATTTACCAAACCAACCAGTCCAATAACGGTCTCAAGCCAGGACTTTATTCCTGTGGAGCTGTTGTAATGTAATAGTAGTTACCTGATAATTTATAGTTTAATAATTTAACAATCCATTCGATTCGCAACATAGAGCAACTGAAACACATTGTTCATCCTAGTTTACCAAACCAACCAGTCCAATAACCGTCTTCAGTCTCGAATTTTACGGGCAGAGCTAAAATTCTTCGATCGAGTATAGCTAAGCAGTGAAGGTGGAGCTCTGTCTCAAAGTGGTGAATGATCTTGTGAACTGCAGAGATTGTTTTAATTCTTGCAGACATTCGTGGATCAATGAGAAGATTTTCATTTCGAACATACCTAAGTGCTTTGTAGAGACCACGAAGCAGACAGTGCAGTTCGGGTTATACATTTGTTTTAAGTCATTGGTGGAAGAACCCTACAGTCCACAGGAATACATCCACGTTTGTTGTGGACCTGTTGGTCATTTCAATGTAGGTAGTCTTTGAATGGTGCTATTCTGAGTCAGACGTCGAATTGAGCTGTTCGTAAACTTTGAGGTAATGTAAGAAATTGAGGTAATGTGAGTAGAATATATGTAAAGAGCGTCCCAGGAAGGTCGATTGCAAATCTCCTCATTGGTTTGTTTGGATATTTAGGGTCTCCAAGTCACAAGAAATGTTCTATTTTGAAGTAAGATATTGCAATTATTTAGTGTTAGACCCAACTCTTGAGCTTACACTGTCACTTTGCCATGTCTTGTTAAAATCGGTTTCGTAATTTCATAATTTCTCAGTTCTAATTCACACGCCTTTCAGATAATATTCTGAATGGATTGTTTGTTTATTGGAATGGTCGGCTGCAGCATAATTATGTTATGAATTCTGACGGATATCAAACTATCATATTATGATAGTTTGATATCCGTCAGAATTCAGCCACAATGAACTCAAGTTTCATTATTATGAATTAAGTACGTCGGATGGAAATATGATAACTGGGGTAACTATGTACTGTATCTCATAACTAACTACATACAGTAACTCTATACCGGCTGAATGAATAGAGCTTATGACAATGAATCCTTCGATTACTTGTCGGCATGAGTGGGCTTCTAGTAACTCTGATGAGTTCACTTGCAAATTTTTGTTGATAGCATGAGCTTTTTTGGGAGAGTAGGTCATAACCAGGGGTGCTCTGACGACGTGTTTACATGTTTCTTCGTGTGTGCATTCATAGGTACGTGTAGTAGTATTAAAAGCCACGTGCCCATCAACTTCATTATTATTCATCCAGTCTAGAAAATGAAAATCCCAGAGTACCTACTTGACTGTCTAAAAAGTCTAGGAAGAGTCGTGTTGCAATAGTGAATGGGAGGAAACACCAGTAAGAAATCATTACGGCCGCGAGAAGTCTGGAACGTCGTCTTCCGACAATTTTGAAGGTAAGCAAGGGAATGAGACCATCACTACAAGCACGGCTGTTTTCAGGGATAATATGGAAGAGGGGGAAAGGTCGCTTTGTAAGGTTAAAAGAACCTAACAGCACAATGGTTTTTCTTTGGACAATACAGCTCAGCGAACGGGTTCCAGAGAAAAGGGCGCCACCCAGCTCTGAGACGCGAATACAAACTACTGCAAATTCAAAAGGAACGCGGGGAACAGATCCTCCCTTCAAGTTTTTCAACGTCAATCAGAATAATGAAAGGCATCCCTGGTTATAGAAGGTGCCTTTTATGTACAAGCCTGCAATTCATTTAAAATGCAGGGTGGAGTTTTTATCTTCGAAAAACTCCTGATTGTATGCCATTTATTTAGTAGATGGATGATGAAACTAGAATATTTCAGGCGAGGAGTTGAAGAGGTGGCAAATAACTCTCTGAAAGGGCTGAAAAGGGTTGAGAAGTTTGATGGGTTCATTTTAGAAAGTTGCGAAAGGTTGAGAAATCATATCCCAAAAAGTTTTTGACTTTCAATTCAAGGCTTGGTTTAAGCATCAGGCCTTTGACGGAGACCATTATTAGTCAAATACGATCGCTACGAGGTTCATTTTCACTGTTGAAACCTGCCTAAATAGAGGAAGTCTCGTAATCACTACCAGGAGTTGAAAATGTTGAGTGATTTCAATCCACATTTTTATGTCGGATTACTGGGGCGGTTTCTGGATATGCATTTTGGGTTATTAGGTATTTTCGATAATAAACTTTCGGTATTGACCAAAACAAAATAATAGCAAGTTAGCCACCTAAAAATTAGATGGTTTTCCTTTAAAGGTAGGTAATTAATCAGAAATCGAATGAAAAATGTTCTGTCCCCCCGCCTAATACGGCACTGCCGAGTTCACATGGACCGATTTTAATGACGTTTTCAATATCGGCTTTGTTGGGTTTTGATTGAGCCTACCTAGAAGCTTTTGGTTACTGTCAGTAAGGGGTGAAAAGTGGAGGTAGTCACTGCTCTTGCACCAAAGTGAAATCCTTGATAAGTGTAACTTCTACAGTTAAATGACCTCCCACATAATCTTCTCACCGCCAGTTATGTGATCTACATCGTCCACGATTTCCTTGAATGACAGTTGAGGATCTTGAAAACAGTTTCCAAGAACCGGTGTTAATTGGCGGAGAAAGAGCGAGCCCTAAGAACATACTAAGCATCTCAGTTAGGTATATTTCATGTAGAATGTACGAGAGGAGGTCATTTAAAGTAAAGTTTAAAGCTAGCTGCCACATCCGACAGCGCCAGAGAAAAAGCTGTGGCCGCTCCGTATGTAAAACAACGTTATTTAAAACCGTGAATTATTTCGCCTCCAGTACAAAGACTAAAAAAAGAGGGTCAACCTTTCCTAGGGTGGAAATAATAGTCAGTGGGAAGGGGGACGTGAAGGTAAAAGGAAAATTTATCTTGAGCTCAGGAAAGAAGGTAATAACGTACCGGCTGGAGCTGACGGGTTTTATAAGGCCGTTTTTACCCCTCATGCGGACTCTGTTGGAGCGACGTTCAGGGTGGAAAAGTTGGGTTAAAAAATACGTCCGACGGGCCCTTCAAACTCTCGAGTTTTTCCCCGTGTGAGCCGCTGAAGGACGCCAAAGAAACGCGGGCGAAGTTTCCAGAGGGATTAAGGTGGTTTCAGTTGGGAAGCCCACCTTGTAATTATACGAGTACGTCGGGACGAATTATTTTTTTCGTTGATGCCGGTTTACTGAGAGAAGTGAACAGAAAAGCAATTCAGTATGATGTAACAATAAAGACATCCTAACACTCATCATCATTGCGGTAGATGGTGAGAAGAAAATGATCGATTATCACGGATTTTAATTATAACTTCTTTCGCTAGATCGAAGCAATTTTCAAGGGGAAACTTTATCAGCCCTACTGCAAATTTTCCACCCAGTCAATGAACCTGCTCAATGCTAGATCAGCTTAGGACACCGAGAAATCACCGTAGGAAGAAGTGGAGTTCCACTAACTTCACTAAGATCGTCTGAAGACTTTTAAATTTTTCAATCACTAAAGTTTAATCACATATTTTATTGTTGCATACTTCCCGCAAACATTTCCATTCCATGATCATCCACAACTGTGATGGTTAAATTTCATTATATTTAGATGTACCTATAGGAGGTACGATTGGTCCTTTAAAGGAAAGAGAATAATCCCACATGTTGCGTATGAGATTTTTATTTATATTATAAATATGGTACTATAGGTACATCCAAATATAATGGAATTTAGCCATCACAGTTGTGGATGATCATGGAATGGAAATGTTTGCGGGAAGTATGCAACAATACAATATGACATATTATGTCATTTACCTCACTTTATAGTGGCCTTCCACAATAAAGTTTCTATCATTTATCTATCAGACCTCCATGAATGAACTAACTACCTAGTCTAGAAAATCTTGTTTTGGGTCAGTTGTTTCCCTTATACTCACACATTTGACCATGCACTCACTGAAATTTGGAAACCTCATCAAATCACTAAATCACAATTGGACCATACGTGTCATCGTCACGAACTTGAATAGAATTTCAGTGAGTGTATGGTCAAATGTGTGAGTCCAAGGGGAACAACTGTCCCGAAACAAGATTTTCTAGACTAGGTAGTTAGTTCATTCATAGAGGTTTGATAAATAAATTATAGAGACTTTATTGTGGAAGGCCACTATAAAGTGAGGTATATGACATAAATAAAAATCTCATACGCAACATGTGGGGTTAGTCTCTTTCCTTTAAAGAACCTTTGGACCAATGGTACTATACTCGTAGGTACTTCTAAATATAATGGAATTTAGCCATCAAGTTGTGGATGATCATGGAATGGAAATGTTTGCGAGAACTATTTCGAGAAGAAGAAGTTTGTGAGAATAAATAGAAGAAAGTTGGAAGAAATAGTAGAAAATAGAAGAAATAGAACAAACACTAAGATAGTTTTAGAGAATTTTCTATGACCTAACTTACCAAATTTACTCGAATTGTTAGAGCAGTTAAGGGTTAAGTTAGGCCTCCAAGGATTATTATTATTTTTTATTTTTTTTTTTTAGCTCGATCCCGTCAGTTGACCATTAATGTTGAGAAAAATACGACCGGTGAAGAATTTGAAGATGGAGATTGGATACTGAGAGCGAACGAACAGACGATACACAGCTGTAACGACCAGGATCAATCCATCGGCTGAGAATCCTACCCAAGGACCACTTTAGTACGTTCTATCAAAGTCCAACGCATCCAGTTGTTTGTGCAGGTATGTCCGGCGTTGAATGATTTCAAGAAAAGTCTATGAACACAAAGATAGAGCTACCAGGAAGAAGTGCATATATGACATCCTAAATTATGTTAGGAAGCTAGATCATGCCAGAAACCCAAACGAATAGGTCAGGAATGAAGCTGCATGGAAGGATGTCATGAAGGACTCCACGGTTGATACCAAACTGTAGTGTCCATGGTGAAGAATACCAGCATGAATGAGAAGGTGGAGTTAGCCAGCTAGCCGCCTGGATTTGGCCCTCCTTAGCTTCTCCGCTGTATAGTTTCCCTCCCTCTTGACATATTGCTTCCAAATTGTTATTACGTTTTCAGAACATACTCAGAATTACTCCATCCCAATTTTATTAAATTTGAGCGATTAAAAAAAACTAAAAATCTTTTACAAATATTTTTTGTTATGAAAACTTACCGATATTTTGATACCTGTTGCATGAACTCCATTTAAGTTATCATTTTCCGATTTTTACTCGTTGTTCATAACTATCTAATAAATAGTCTATGCCCATGGTTTCAAAAAACGATTTCCTGATTTTTAATCACTTTTCAAAGTCAACCTTGGAAATCATCCATTTTTTGAGGACTTGGAAAATCATGAAAACCGTCGAAAGTAATATTTTATAATTTCATAGCACAGATTCTTTGTTACATATCAACGGACACTGTGTAAAAATTTGGTTGCAATCAGACAAATGGTATGGGAGGATTTACGGAGAGCCGCTTTTGTATAACGTTGACCTCCCGTGGTCTCTAGGAGCCCTGCGTGGCTCTCTTCTGGACTGTCCTATCTACATGCTGTTTCTTTTTTATGTATGATAATTTCCCTCCAATGTGGTTGATACACCAATGGAATGAGAGTATACGAAAATAAGAAGAAGAAAAATATGATAAGCTCATAAGTATAGATATTATCTAAACTACATACGTAGCACCGCGCTGAAAACCAACTTCAGGGAATTTATTATAATACCTCCAACAGTCCAGTTTTCATAATTTTTTTTTTCTAAAATGACAATGAAAGAGATGAAACACAAACTCAATTTTGGATTATTATTTTCAATAATGAACCTTTGGAATCGACCAAGAAAAAAAAATTTTAACACCCCCTCAAAATTTGATGGTTTACGTTTCAAGGTACGTAGAATCCAAAAATTGGATAAAAATTTGGCCGTCCGTCCGCCGTCCGCCGTACGCCGTACTTTTGCCACTTAGCATTGACCGATTTTGATGAAATTTGGTATGTAGGCTCCATTTGGGGTCTAGTTGTGCCCCGAAGCGTTTGGTTGATGTAGGTCACTTCTAAGGGTTCCAAAATCAATTTTGAAATTTTGAAAACGCCCTAACTCAAAAAATTTCGATATAAAGGTATTGTTTTTCCTTCAATTTAAGATTCTATAGAATTTTTAGAATTTTTTGAGACCACGCGGAGCTCTGTAGGACAAACCGTTCGCTCACTACGAAAATTTAAGGGTTTAGATTTAAATATATATATATATCTAAATCAAAACACGAGTGTGAATCGCAAAAGAGGCCTAACCTCCGTTCAAATTAGAGCTGACCGAAATGCGATCGATGGTTGGTGATTTTGATTTTTTATTTTCTTTTTGATTTTTTTTCTTCATATTGGATGGTTGGTGATTTTGTAGACGAGTGATCTATATAGAAAAATGATAAACCATTGTGTAATAATTTGCAGAATTTTTCCCTCATTTTTGCTTCATAACTCCCCTCAAAGGACTCCATGGTTGACATTGAACTGTAGTGCCCATGATGAAGAATGCCAACATGAATGAGAAGGTGGCGTTCCATACGCCCTATAATGACTACACAATTTGTTGGACGTCTTTCAATATCCTTTGTGGAAAGTTTGTCAAACAACAGTTGCGCATGCAGTTACGGTTGTGATAATCATTCACCTCACGATCACCGTACACCGTAAATTCACGGCAAAGAGGAGAACATCAGCGAAGGAAGAGGCTGGCTCCTTAACCGTGAAATAAAGCCAAGTTTGGAACCCACAGATTTATAAATTGACCGGTAATTACAAAGAAGATTGAGAGTCATAAAGGGTGAAGCACCTAATGTAAGAAATGGGCAGTACTTTTCATTACAGTACCCTATTACTCTTGGGGCAAGAAATATAACCTTCCTACCGGCAGTTCCCTACTTCAACGAAAACCATCTCGCCCCTTACTTAATTTTAAAGTAAGGGGTTTATTATCCGAGGTGAGCAAGATTACCGAGGTTGAGTACGGTAACTTGTAACATTAACCAGCACTTGGTCGGGGCAATCAGGCCTGCGAAGTTTGGGTCGATAGCTTTTTTTTCACGCAATTTTCCTCTTTCTGCCGTGATGAAGAACATTAAAGTTCATTCTATTAACGGAACGGTCGAGGTAGAAACACCTACCCTGTAATTTTTCGGAAGCTGTTCGCTGAAACTTCTGGAATGCCTCAAATTTAAACCATTGCTTTGGATGGCCATGTTAATGTTAACAGCGCAAACGATAATTACAATATCACGGTGCTGCTATTTCCTTCGTGGTTCTTATGAAACAATTGAGCATATTCAGCCAGATATCCAAAGTACTGGAAACATACCCAGGGTGACAAAAATTTGAAATGTTTTTGGACAAATTTGGACATTGAGGGGGAGGGGATGTTTATTGTTCGACAATTTATAAACTTGAGTTAAACCATTAGTTTGATTCCAGTGATTTTCAAACGGGAGGCGTTATCTCCCATTATGGTAGCTGAATTATGCACCATAATTTTATTAATCCTGAAACTACGAAATTTCACTCAATCATCTGTCAAAAGATTGCAACTTCCTCAATGATTGAGTTTCTTGTGAAATGTCTGATTGCCACAAGATTTTGATGATATTTACTCACATTATGTAAATTAACATTCCACAATTTCAAGTACTAAAATCGATTGGAACAAGAAAATGTTAAGGATAATTGCAACATCTTGAACACTTTCTGCTAACTCCTCCTTACAAATTTTGGTTTATTATTTTCAATAATGAACCTTTGGAATCGACCAAGAAGAAAAAAATTTAACACCCCCTCAAAATCTGATGGTTTATGTTTCAAGGTACGATGAATCCAAAAATCGAATAAAAATTTGGCCGTCCGTCCGCCGTACGCCGTACGCGGCACTTTTGCCACTTAGCATTGATCGATTTTGATGAAATTTGGTATGTAGGCTCCTTCTGGGGTCTAGTTGTGCCCCGAAGATTTTGGTAGGTCATTTCTAAGGGTTCCAAAATCAATCTTGAAATTTTGAAAATGCCCTAACTCAAAAAATTTTGATATAAAGGTATTGTTTTTCCTTCAATTTAAGATTCTATAGAATTTTTAGAGACCACCCGGAGCTCTGTAGAACAAACCGTTCGCTCACTACGAGAATTTAAAGTTTGGACGTACGATAAATCAGAAACGCAAGAGTGTGAATCGCAGAAGAGGCCTAATCTCCGTTCAAATTAATTCTGACCGAAATTTCGATCAATGTTTTTCTTCATGTTGGATGGTTGGTGGCTTTGCAGATGAGTGATCTATATAGAAAAATAAAAAATAATAAACCATTGTGTAATAGTTTGCAGCGTTTTTGATAAAAATTACGTCATTCTAGTCTTTATTTTTTTGCATATCCTCTATCTAATCATCTTGATCTAATGGACGAAAGGTCAGGTCTAAATTCATGAGACCTTTCTACTATATATTATCTGCTGCTATAGACAGCACGTTGGGTCCAATAGGCAGTCCTGTCTGTATAGTGATTTATTCTGTTAAGTGACGTTTTCCACCACTGTTATCGTACTTTAAAATAATCATTTTTCCACCCCTCCAAAATTATGAAAACTTCCATATCATGATGTGTATATATTATTGTATAGTACCATACCTACTATTAAATTAGTCTTGTCTAGAATTTTTCTGTAAGTTTCGAATTATTTGAAATTTGTGAGTTCTTTTTTCACCCATTTCTAAGGTCGATTCTGTAAACCCAAATTAAAACGTATTTTCTACAGGCTGCTTGAGATTCCTTTTCAGGGATTCCTTTTCACCATCACATTAACATCGCAAATCTCTTCTCCCAGTGTTAATCCATCATGAACTGTCTCATGAAACATAGTAGAACAATTTGTCTAAATCGAAGGACCCACCTAAGCTCAAAATGTGATGGTGTTGAAAATTCGGGCGATTAAACTTTATACTCAAAGGTATACATATTTATTATGACACGGTGCACAATTATCAAGTATCCCCATCAGCCGTATTTTCAGCCGTCATGTCTGGTAGACAACCTTCGGAAGCGAGGAAACCTGGCGTTGGCTTGTTCAATTAATTACCTCTGATATTGCAATTAGTGCGAGAATGTCCGCCAGGGGCGAGGCGGAGGTTAGCGCGAGAGGATCAAAGTGGTTCAGGAACGCGGGGTTAAGTGGAGGGAAGGCTTAGCTTCCTTGTCATCGAAAGTACTGACAGTTTGCCACAAAGTATCTATCAACATTATTACTATCACAACCTTTCTGTAAGCATTCGGTGGAACACAGGAAAGGGTTATTATATTTATGATAACTTTCTAACTTATCATGGAAGTTTTGAGTGCCCTGCTGCCGAGAATCCAAGAAAATCTTGTTACAATTTTGAATAAGAAGAGATAGGAATATTTTCTAAATTTCTGAATGATATTCCACACATGGGGGCTATTGAATTCCAGGGGACGTCCCATTGAATAAGAATTAATTCAATATCAACTAGTTAGCGATAAAACATACGTTCTTATTTACCTTTCCACCGCACAAAATAGTTTTTCCCTATGTAATTTAGTTGGTGTGGTGAGGATGTACCATACCTTTTTTTAGCATTATGAGAGCCCAAAACTTGAAATTTCGATATCGGAAAAGTGGACCCCCCTCCCTCATCACCCATAGCCATCATAACATTTCTAGCGACATGCGAGCCTCGAATTTGAACATCATTTTAAAATCAATGATGCACCTAACAAGCGAATGCAACTCCTGCTGGCACCATGGTGGTAAAAGTACTAGTCCATGAAAATCCAGAGGTACATTTTTATTTTGTTTCCAGAATTTCAATGCTTTGGTTCCATTAAGCCTCAATAGGAACCGAAATAATGGAATATCGAGTATTTGTTAATATTGTCCCCCCACTACTCCTCCCTATGCTAATTTTGATACTCTGATGATGTAATGTGCGACTGGAAAGTTGCCTGAGTCGAACAAAGGAAGAAACATTGCAAATCGGTTGAAAATTTTGGGCTAGGCAGCGCGCTTAAGATGTCAGAATGAACCTTATTTTCAGTAAATAACCTCGGTCCTTCCCCCTTAAACGCCAATTTTGAATTATACCGTATGGTCTCCGATTCTTAGCTGTCGGTCGTTGTAGCGATGGAGGTAGGTAAAGATGGCAGAGTTTGATTTTTGTGGATTAAGCTTAATCTTCCACCTAGTTTCCCACTCGTTCAAATCAAACGGATATTCCTCCATCTCGAGTCCTGCTCTTTCTCCTCTAGGAGAACTGCAGAAGAAGGGGGTATCATCTGCGAATTGAGCCATCGTCGCTGGGTCAGATGTAGGGATGTCACCAGCATAGACGAGATGTAGCAGAGGGCAGAGGACGCTCCCCTGCGGTACGCCCGCAGTAATGCGTAAAGATCTGACTGGCATCCCGGTATCTGACTGTAAAGGTGCATCCCGTTAAGTAAGACAGTAAGATTCGGTAAAACGTATCGGGAAGTGTATATTTAAGTTTGAATAGAAGGCTGGATGCCATACCTGATCAAATGTTTCTGTGTCTGTAAACAAGACAACACAGGTTAATGTTTATTAACAGGCAACAAGGTGAATGTCATGAAACAACAAACAGACATTCACCTATGGTTTTTGCGGCCTATGGATTTGTGTACAGAAATGGATTTTTAAAGTACTTAGTAGTTTTTTCTCCTGTGAGTGTCGTCCTCCTTCACCCCTAGATTAATCGCATTAGGACGCAATTTTTACTGTGGGACGTCCTAAAAAGTGAGGGAAAAAAATGAAGGGCGCTTTGTTATTTCTGTCAAATAACCGTAAAAACAAGTTTAATTTCCCCTGTAGACGCATCATCGTGGTAATCTCCGACTTCAAGAATTCCCGCGGAGGCAGGAAGGTTTTCATTACCTGAGTTTGTGAGTCTCTATATAAGAGGAGAAAAGTAAGGGGAAAGAACAATAGCTCTCGGCCAAGATTAATAAGTCGTTTTATACTTCCGTGCCTTCGTCGGCATCGTCCGGTTACACAACGTGCTTTCCCGTCTGTTGGTCGGGCCTGGACGTCAACAACCGCTGCAATTAATTTAAACCCCGGTGTCGGAGAAGAACCGCTATTCCTTTATAGAATAAACAGCCCTTTAGAAGAACAAGCAGAAAAGGAGGAAGTATAAAAAAAAGTTATTAGGATAACGAAAAGTTTGTTTTTACAAAATGAAGAGGAAGACAGAAAACTCTCAAAGATGTGACAAAAAACCTGTTTTCTCCTAAAGAATTATTGTTACACGTAGAAACCCATTCTACTAGTGTTTCCAAAAATTCTACTTCTATACCTACATAATTAATTTTGTTATTTGTTTTTGCAACTCATAAAAAGCGAGATCGAAAATAATAACAATTTCTTTCTATATCATTGTCGTGCAAAAGACTTTTGTGACCCCACCCGACTCAAACCGTGACACTCATATCCATGAGTTTTATGATTATGTTTTCACGGAGCCCTTTCGTGAACCCCAGAAAAGGAAACAAATATGTTCAGAAACGCCTAAACTTTTTCTAGACTTGAAAAGTGAAAATAATGTTTCCGCTCCCTCAATATTGAATTATTCGTTTTGGAATGAGGGGAAGTTAGATTAGTTTTCATCATGTTAATGTTATCATTTTGAGTTGATTTAATGATTAAAACAATGTGATTAACGATGAGTTTTTTTCTTCCTCACTACTGAAAATAGAGAAGCTTTAAAACATACCGAAGTTCAAACATTTGAGTCCTCCAGAATCGATATTTCTCGTTTCAGAGTTTCTCGAACAAATTTGGTGCTGCAAAAGGACTTGGGGGTTATTTATTGACCTTCCCGTTAAAACGGGGATAACAGTTGTTGTGAAGAACAGGGTGTGTTTAACGGTCTTGGAGACCTACTAAATTTCAAATTTGCCTCCTGTGAGTAATCGCAGCTTTGTCAACTGTTCTGTGAGCCAACTGCTCTGTGGGATTATGTAATACTTAGTCGAAATTAGGCTCTCGAAACGCAAAATTTCAAAAAGTTGAGTAAACCATTTAGGTTTACCACAGGCAATCATCTCATAGCAGACATCGAAAGAAGTTTAACCCATACCTACAAAGAGGACTTCAGAAGTATTGAGAAACACAATTTGGAACATTTCAAGAAAAATAGTGATGTTTTCTTTCTTCTTCTAATATTGGAAATATACCACTATTTTAAAGTAAATTTAATGGGTACCCATTTGTAAAATAATATTTTACAAATGGGTACCCATTAAATTTACTATATTATAGTAGATATAATAGCGAATAAATTATACACTTATCTTTGATTCATCTTCCATAATAATCTAACGGATACATAAGTTACATAGTACGAAATTGTTGAAAATCTGTGAGATTGGATCTATTCTAGAATGAAGACAATGGTCCAACTTCTATGCTAGCGAATTTTCCAGGTAAATGAAGCTATTGCGATGGATTCAAAATTTTTTGCATGACTATTTTCAGAAATTTTTTTCCCTGAAATCCGTTTTGGAACATTCCAATACGATTTCTGAAGTTTTTCCATAAGCCATAAAAATTCATATAGGTACATGCAACTTTATAATACATGAATGAGTCATTCCGGGCGATTATTTCAGTAAGTAATTGTTTCGCAAAAACTTCATGTAAATTATTCATAATATGAATAATATAATAATAATAATAATAATAATAATAATAATAATAATAAGTATATTATACTAATTAATATTAATATATTATTAATTATATTAATAATAATAATAATATATTATTTAATATATTATTATTAATAATAATAATAATTATTATTATTATTAATGAATAATAATTAGTATATTATACTAATTACAACGTAAAGATGGGTTCGTTAGCCGGAAATTTCGGACAACCCTTAGAGGTCCAAATTTTAAGAAAATAGACCAAGAACGTATTTTCAAGGTTTTTTTTTTGTGAATATTACCATCATAATCTTAGTGATGATGTATTATGGTATGGTTGGATTCAGCACAAAACATTAAATAAAGTTAATTTTCAAGTTCTGAAATTGAACTTACCTATATTATAAGTTCAGTTTCAGAACTTGAAAAGTGTAAATATGATATAAACAATTTTTATGAATAATAAACACCTACGTATATTTTTGTAGCCAAAAAAGAAACTCTGAATTCGTGGAGTCGAGCAGAACGTGAATATGGACTCTTAAGATCTTCAAACATGCCCTGTACATAAAGTACGTTGATGTGGTATTCTAAAAATTTAAAAAACATATAGGTACTTACATATACTTACATAAAGTACTTTTTGAGTTAAAAAAATTAACATGAGGTACATTGAATATTATTAACAATTCGTGCTACTTGCCACAACACAAGGCTGACTACTTTATGTAGACAATATTTTGATTTTCTGAACCATGATTTGAAGATTTTTTTGAAAATTTGTTCATTAACTCATAGGGTGCTGCATGACATTTAAAAAAAATTACTGTTAGTCGTTTCTAGCCATTGAGGTCATGTGCGCTGTATCAACATTTACAAAGTTCTACTTACTTCTATTTTGAGTTCTATTATATTTTTTTAAATATATTTAGCAATCTGAGATCAGAGTAAAGACGTTCAAAATATTTAGAGTTATTTCCCAGGGCTTTGTTGCTCATTATAATACTTCCAGAGTCATTGTTCATACAATAATTGTATGAACAATGACTCTGGAAGTATTATAATGAGCAACAAAGCCCTATAATATATAAAAGCCCTATAATATATAAAAGTATAAATATTATACTTCAGCTCATGTTGGATTCGTATATCCATCTTCCTAAAATCTACCGTCTAAAATTTAATGGCGAAGAAAGAGGTATTACCACTGTAGTGTGCCTGAACTTGTTTTAGATCGCCTTTGTGGATCCACCTACTGAGGAGCTCTTCATTTCGGGACATGACCATCCAGGGTAGTTCAAACGATACTCACATTTTAAGGGAATGATTTTAATGAAGACATCAAAGGTCGATAATTTCAAAGTTATTCTCACGTCACAATCATAAATTCAGGAGCCCAACGTTATCAGGAAATTGACCGACAAAGGTACAACCCACGCTTGTGACTTCCTCGTTAGTGCGAGGCGGAGCGGAGGTCGGCTCAACCTACATTTTGAATTACCTACGCCGAAATTCCGAGTCATTTTTTGGAGAATGCTTTTCATATGACAAAAGCTTCGTCAGCACCAATGTAATTGAAACCCTTGAATGATATACCCCAGAGACTTTAATTCATTCCTAATATAAAGGTAGATATAGCAAAAACACACATATAGCTCAAAAGCACCTTTTCGCATAGTATTATGTAACCGATTAACTAAAATCCCCTCGAAATGCCTTCTTTGAGGTCAGGTTTCTAATAGCTGACATGCATAGGCTTTTGATCTAAAAGTCAAAGTTGATGATGCTGCCTTTTTGGCTCGTCTATGAACAAACTGAATCGTTATCATCCAATTTGTTTATAGGTACCTATCTTCTTCCTGAAAAACAACCATCCCGTCTATCCTCCGTTCAGCCTCCAAGAATCAATATTTAAATACCTTTTCCCCGCTTCATCTCCCCACCACTATCTGGCTGGTTGCGTTGCCGTTCCCTCAGTGGAATATTGATGCTTCTCCTCCAACCTTTTCTCTCGTTTCTTACCCCGAAAAGCCAAGACCTTGCACGACTTGAGCGGCAAAATGCCAAATAATATCTTTCAGGGGTGGGAACGGGGTTCATTCTTTAATGAAGCCATCTTCAAGACAGTTGAAACCTCCCCAGCCTTCCCTTCCCAGCCGCCTTTTTCGTTCTTGAAACTTTGAATTAGAGATCGAGGCCAAGAGCCTTCGTCTTTCCCGAGTCCCTGTAGGTATTTCATGACCTGGAAACTCATCATTCTGACTTTTTCATCCGTGAATCGTTACTGTTTTCCAGTCGACCGAAAAATTGTTGGTTAGAGAAAAGGCCACGAAATTTTCTCCGTATAGTCTGCATTATCCTTGCTTACTGGTGTGTGATGCTGGGAGTGATTACTGAAAACACTACTAATGTCATATGGAATGTCGACCATGCACTAGCAAGCCAACTCCGTCCCAAAACACCATTGCACCTGAATTTAGAACAGCTCCACATTCCCCAATGCACATAGACACCTCAGAATCAAATCAAGTATTCATTGTATATAACTATATACGAGCTTTAATTTATTATGTTCAAAAAGAACATGTTATCCACACCTCAATATCAACCTACCTGTTCTATTACTGACAAGGTGATAGGTCGTATAAGGATTCTGTAGCACTTCCAGACCTTGACGTTTTTGACCTTTTGGATTCAAACTTGCTCGTATTGAAATTAGGGTAGATTAGTCTTGACCTTTCAGCAGTCAGAAGCAGCCCAGAATTGCTGTTTCTGTGATGTGATGTGATGGATGAAACCATTTTGTCGTGTGCAGAGTGCTGTTGTTTGTTTGAAGCGACCGTCTGCAGTGGTGTGAGCTCTTACACTTCTTCTGTTCGGGTCTCGGCCATTATACAGATCACTCTATGGGAAAATTCTGGAGACTATTTGGAGGAGTTTTTCAACCTGAAAGCTGAGTTTCAATGTTTTTGTCATTCTACCAGCTGTATTATTTTGTTATGTCTCTTCGCTCACGTAACATGGAAAGCAGATGATGAAGGCACGGCAAGGAGACTTCTATATGAAACGCAAGGAACAAATCATGTGGTAGGTAGGTGGTAATCTAAAAAAATAATAATAATTATCCACTTTCTTGGAGTGAATATTTCCAATGGCCTTCCTCAGTGAAAACATGGTGAAAAATTCAAGTGCTCTTCGGTATCCCAAGCCCAATATTCGGTCACTGAAATTACTGTCGACACCATTTCACCGCTTCACATGAACATTAGGAAGTAGGTAGTCTTCCTGGTGCTATAAAACGTTTCCTCAAATTGTTCTACCCCAATTAACATTCCTCCACCCCTTTCCTGCTGCTTCCGGTAGCACAGCATTGTGTGCCGCCCCAAGGTGAAAAGGGCGGTTAAAAGTTTAAATTGATTCGACGCTTCAGAGGAAGCCGTTCTTCGCTCCAAGATCTAATCTTAAAGTCGGAAAGCACTTTCTTCGTCTACCTTCTCCTATCTAGCTCGCTCTCTTTTCTTAGTTAAAATCCAGAGAATTAGAAACACCAAGTCGGAGCGAAGATTCTCAACCCTCGAGGTGTAATGAGGGAGATACGGACGGCAACTACAACTCGACCGGAGAACTTCTGACATAATTTGGCTTTTCTGCGGAATCAAGGGTTCAATCTAAAGCTGCAATATTACGATAGTTACGAGATATGGGTGGAAGGGATTATATTGTATTGAGCAGTAAAAATAATAGCTTACCTAACGTCTATGATATCAAATGCATCCATGGAGCCATTATTTAACCTATGGTAGGATAAAAACACACAAAAATAGTGCGATATTATTTTTTGTGCGTAATTTGGCACAAAAATAATAAATTAGGTGTATTATCGACCCTTTTTCTAAACTAGATATCTAGTTGGTGAATTACGTTTGTACTAAGTAGCTTGATTACTAATCAATCAATAAATAAAACGTTAAACATGTTATCAAAACACCTTTTGGACAACAAAGAATGGAACATGATAGAAATGATCGAAGAAAGTAACGTATCTCAAAAATTCAAAGTGGGCGTCATTCATTTCTCTGTTGCTTTTTTCTTCAATTTGAGACATTGAAAAATATGTTTGAAAATGACAACAGATGATTGCAGTGCGGAGCAACGGCGTTCCCAGCTTCCGGCGGTTCCTGTCCAGATCTGCTAGAGGTAGCTGACACATGAATATTACCCCACGGTCCCTCCATATTTTTTACTTTAAGATGAGCCAGTGAACGATCAACTTCTTTATCTCGTCCTCTGCCTCGCGTCTGCTCACTCCACACGAAGGTTATGATAGGTTGGTATAAGCTAACAGTTTCCCCTCTACCCGGAAATGGCCCGGTCGATTTTTCAACATAATGATGATAGGGAAGAAGTCCTTGACAGTTTAAAATACAAAGTATTCAATTGTAAACAGATTCAATCACCGCAGAATTAACCTCTGTACAAGAATACAAGGACTCTTCCACGGACTAACAGGGTCTTCACAGAATTATCCACGGCAAGAAGTGATTTCAAGTCCAGCAATCTAGTCATAGAGGGATTTTGTCGTAGATCAGGGTTGATAGAAAGTTGACATTGCTTTACCTAGTAGTGCTTAAAACTCTATTCAATTCCCCACAACTCAACAAAGCCAGACCGGGTTTTGAGAATTACGCTTAGAGACAAGAGCTTAAGGGCTCATCCCGATCCCTTCTCACTGTCAAGTATTTCTCGCCTTCCCCACCTCCCATTTCAATCAAAGTTCTTAACACCGACAATCACGTATGTTCTCCGTTAGTGATGCTCCAGTTGTCAGGCAGATTAGATAAACAGTCGAGTATTGTTCACGTCGTGGGCTCCCTCTGATTAAATTTAGCGTGTTCCCAGATTAGAGAACCTTCCCACCCCATGGAACCTTCCAGAGACTGATTAAGATAGTTGGGAGACTATCGCTGCCAGAGATTCACGGGATATCACGTTTATACTCTGAAAATGTGACCTGGATTTTCCCAGCATATTTTAAACACGTGGTGAACTATACAAATGATATTTTCGTTTTTCTTTTAAGATTACCTAAAGGTTCTCCCCTCGGCAGTATTTCAAATCCTGAATCGGTTATGATATTTGAAGTAGTGTAGGTCTTCACGATCACTTCGAGGTTATTGAAAGAAGAGATAGTATAGAGTATAGAGATAGTATGCAACTTACTGGGATGGTATAAGATTCAGTTAGACATAGTTTCAATTGTAGTTTGACTATGTTGTAAATCCTCTCGTGACGTCTTATATACGAGTCCAAGGAACATAATATTTTTCTAGCTAACTTATTAACTATTTTAGTTTAGTCACTTAGTTAGTCACTTAGCTAGTTTGGCACGTAGTCACTTAGCTTAGTTAGACACTTAGTCACTTAGCTTAGTTAGACACTTAGTCTAACTAAGTTAGACACTTAGTCACTTAGCTTAGTTAGACACTTAGTCACTTAGCTTAGTTAGACACTTAGTTACTTAGCTAGTCACTTAGTTAGTTCAAGCAAGCCGTTGGGTTTCTTATTCCCCAAAAAGATCGTACAGGCAGAAATATAATGACATGTCATCTCCAATGGACAATTTATTGATATTTTAATTTCATATAAATATACGACGATTATTGGGGTCCCCTCTCGAAGGACATGAACAAGGTTGTATTTCTCTGGTTTTGTGGAGCGTAACCGAAACAGGGCATGGGAGAACCCTCCGTGCCCTTTCCAGCATATTAATAAGTCGTTAGATAAGGAAAAGATACCTATAAATATGAAATAATACCTCTCAAAAACTGTGGAGCCCGACACGAGAAGGGGTATTATTTACAACTTGACACCGATCGAAAAGAATAACCGCCATATACCACTCTCCTGCTTAGTATTCTCTAGCGGAAATTGGTAACAGTAAATTTGCCCTTTCTGCAAAGACTTATCGAAAGGCGCAACTAGAAGCAAAAAGCTGTGTCGAAAGGAAAGAGCGAGGGCAATATAAGACCTTTTACAACCACAAGAACTCATTCTTTTGTGCTAACCCGAAAAACCTCGCGTTTCAGCTCGTACATCTACCCCCTTCCAATAATGCTTGTCTCAAAACCTTCGCCGGGGGAATTGTTTATACTCCTGCCCTTATTGGTCCCTGAAAAACCGCCAGTTCTTCCTATTGGTTTCCAAGTCACCTTTTTCTTTCTTTTTTCAAGTTTTTTTTTTTTTTTTTGTTTTTCGTCGAAAGGGAAGTCTTTTTATGTTTGAACGGCGTCTGGATCCCTCTTAGTTCCATTCAATAACCCGTTTACATAACAGTAACCATCACGTGTGCGAAATGTTTTCAATATCGTCGTTCTGGCGCGGAGAGCTTCACGAAATGTCTTCTTCAGCCTTTCTCAGTGTGTTGTTTGTAGCGGAAATTCCTTCCTCTCTATCTGTTCCACGTGCTGTACGGTAATAAGCGGCAACTGTTACCTCGGAGGATATCGAGAATCGTTTCGAATTTCGTCGTTGAACGAAATTTTCGTCCGTAAGATTTACAGATCTTTGGTATCTAGGCACCAGAACAGTTCGTTAGTGGATGAACTAGCTCATGACAGATTTGAGAATTTTCAGAATTTTCTTTCTACAGTAATTTTAAATGTCAGCAACCCCCTACCAGTTCCCTACCAGTAAAGAGATCGTTACTATTCCTTCCATTTTTTTCGAAAATTATCCAAAAAATTTCACTTCTTTGATCCTCCTTTTACCTCATTATTCAATCCATTATTTCCTGTCTGTGGCCGATTCGTCGTCATATTTGGAGGTCAGTTTCAGTCGGGTCCAACGATGCATCCTTATTGATCTCATAACAATCCCATCAATTGAAAACAGGTCACAATGCGTTAATGGAGTATTTTCTAAGTTCAGCCGCCGATCGCTGAAGCGATTTCTAAAGGATTGTGAACATAAAATCCTCCTATAGTTTCTATGGTGGAGTCCTAAGGGTAGTTACCCGAGGCGGTTATCTTAGGGCAGAAACGGAGTTGAATAAATTGGCTCGAGCACCGGTAAATCGTCTCCGAAACCTCACAGATAGGTTTATCGGAGGGAAGAGAAGCATTTCGGGTTTGTAAGTGGCCCTGAGGGGGTTGAGGACGCTAAGGCCGACTTGAGGTTTGTGCCAGGAAGATAGTTGCCCCCGAAGGAGCCCCCTGAGTTGCCATCCCCGGAATGAAGGGAGAAAGATCAATGAAATGAAAGCAGTTTGGATGTAGGCCAAGTAGTGACATTAGGCCCGAAGACCATTAGGCCTTTTCCGACTGATCTGGAGCCTCAAGTAATTAAATGCGCATTACATCGTCATTACGGGGGACGAGGTTAGTGTGCAGAGTTCATTTTCGGCTCGATTCAACGAACGTATTAATAAACTCATCAAATATCGAGGATTATTTATGTGAATAACATTTCGTTTATTCGCAGAAATCGTACCAGAGTTGACCTTTATAACAAATTGTATCGGATGATTCAAATATTACATGAATACGTTGAATACAGACGTAGGGAAACAACAATAATTGTTGTTTCCATTCTGGAATTATTCCATTCTGGGTCCATGTGAAGGAGACGTCCTTATGATTTATAACAATATGTTTCAGATTCAAAGATCCTTGCAGAGTACAGCGACAACCTTCAGTAATGTCAAGTAGTTGTTTATAAATTAACTAATTAACTACAGACAAATGGAAATTGTCGGAGAAAAAAAAAATTATAAATTTTAAAACGCTGCAAATTATTACACAAAGGTTTATTTTTTTCTACAAAGATCACTCTTTGCAACTTACACGTCTTTGCCATTGATAGTAATTACCAACCATAGGTACTACCTACATACTTCACAATCAAGTTTATTTGGAAGGAATAAATGCTTCGCACTCAATTCAAAGAAATAGATAAATAACACTATAGACAGAATGGGAATTGTCGTAGAAAAAAACTATAAACTTTAAAAACTACTTCAATATTTCGTCGTCCTGCAGATTGGCAGACTGTGTGGTCGTCGTAAAGAAGACAACCGACACACATATGTTTATGTGTGTTATGTATGTTTTATGTTTACGACAACATAACACGATAGGTACAGATTATGCACTGCAACCAAAATGCTTTTTTGTAACTATTTACATCATAGAAACTACGAAGATCGACCCGTCAGATTTTACTGGTCAGAGTTGATTGGGATGGAGGTAAAACAGTTATTCACTCCTTTTCTGCCAAACTTTTGGTCAATATATTTCCTTCTTCAAGGCTCAAGGATCAACTGAGTGAGATCCATTCCGACGTGAAAGAAAAACTCAGAAAAGCCATCAACCCTATTTGAGAAGTGATGGAGTATATTATTTACTTAAATACAAAAACTCTAGTAAACTATAAAAACGTCAACTTGAATTTAAACTAAAATTGAAACATGAAAACATTTTTATGGTTTATCCACAACCTATTCTCAACTATTTTTACTACACTTTCACGAGTAATTGTATACCAGGTAAACGCAATGTCATCTCAAAACCACGGGCAGCACTCGAGAAAACACATGGCCAAGTCTGCGAGCCGTAGAAAATATTAAATGGTAGAAAAGAGCGGAACGGAGGTGGTTGGAGCTATTACGGACTGTCAGAACCAGATGAAGGGTCAGGCGTGACACAATGGGCCTCCCATACGCCGACCCTCGACTAACTTGGTCATTTCGAATTGAACGATATCTTCTCGGTTGCGACGGAAAAATTGAAATGACCAACTTTCTCTATTATAAACTTCTAAACCAATTTCGCTCCCGATTTTGATTTAGTTTTGCTGCCCACCGCGTAAGTTAAAATGAATCAAAACTCTCTTCCTGCATATTTCGCTATACGAAACTCTTGACTAATCTCACTCTCCTATGATAATACAGTTGGAGCTACAATTTTCTCAGTGGCGCCTCCTCCAGGCAAACATAGCAAACACCGTTTGCCTTACTACAAATATGCAAAATAAATTAATTAATTTTTGTTGAGATTCTTCTATATTTCCATTTTTTGTAAGTAATATTTAGCTGATTTTTAAACTTTTATAATATTTAGGGACTATTTCATTATTATCAAGGAAGTTAGATTAAATAGGAGAATGGAATAAGAAAGTACGTATTTTGCCTTGGATACTAACCCGCAACACATCAGAGACTTGGAGAGGTCTGTAATGTAGATGATTGTGGATGATACGCGGTGCCTGGCGATCAAGGCAAGCAGTTCAAACAAATGAATTTTTCGGGACTGTTTAGAGTGAGAGGCGACGATCGGCGGGTAGGCGGGGGGTCAGCGCGGTATCAAGTATTGCTATACCCCCACTACCACCATGGCAAACAGTCAGAAAACTGTTTCGTGACCTTGAATGCAGAGAAACTTGGAAGATGAGCCATGGATACTAATTAGCCCACGCATGAAGACATAAAATATCCATCCACCCACATTATCTCAAGGAAGGAAAGCAGTTCGTTTTTTCGCCGCCGCAAATAGCAGCTGTTTGACGTTGACTGGTGTCCCGTTCCCCAATTTTACTGTATTTCACTGTACCTAATCGGTTTTCTTGCTGATAGACACTAGGAAATTATTGCAAAACATTGTAGAATGAAGGTTTCACATCTTATTAGGTCTAAATTCAGAGTCTCCCTTTTTGGTCAATTATTTTCAAGAAAAAAGTTTGACTACCCTCAAATTTGATGGTTTACGTTTGTGGTAGGTAAGTACGTGTAGATTTTGAAAATCGAATGTATAAAAAAAAATCCGTCCGTCCGCGGATCTTTCCTAATTTATCATGGACCGATTTTGATGAAATTTGGTATGTGGGCTCCATTTGGGGTCTAGTTGTGCTTTTGGTTGATGTAAGTCACTTCTAAGCGGTGAAACGGAAGGGCTGAAACTTCCAAAAGCACCCTCTCTCGAAAACTCTCGATATGAAGGTATTGTTTTTTCACAAATGTAAGATAGGTACCTACCATTGAATTTTTAGAATCGAATGAGACTACTCATAGCTTTGTAGGACAAACTGTTCGCTCCCTACGAGAACTTCAGGGTTGGACTTACGATAAATCAGAAAAACGAGTATAAATCGCAAAAGAGGCGTGATCGCCTTTCAAATTTTAGTTAACCAAAATGCGTTCGCCGATCGTTTCTTTGGGATGTACTCGGTTTTGCTTCCTTAGCAACTAGTAATCTAAACGAAGGAATTCTTTATTTCTTCCAGTGGAGTGTGAAGCGTTTAATTCTTCCAAATAAACTTGATTGTGAAGGTAAAACATGGTTGGTAGTTGGTGACAATAGCAAAGCTGAATTCTTTGCTGGGACGTGATCAATACAGAAAAAATGAACCTTTGTGTAATAATTTGCAGCCTAGCTGTTTGCCTGACGAATATTATCACGCGACGCCCCTGAATTTTCTTCGATAATCACACCCTTGAGTTTCCGTTCAAGGGTTTACTATCTTGTAATACATTTTGGTTTATTATTTTCAATAATGAACCTTTGGAATCGACCAAGAAAAAAAAAATTTTAACACCCCCTCAAAATTTGATGGTTTACGTTTCAAGGTACGTAGAATCCAAAAATCGAATAAAAATTTGGCCGTCCGTCCGCCGTACGCCGTACGCGGCACTTTTGCCACTTAGCATTGACCGATTTTGATGAAATTTGGTAGGTATGTGGGCTCCATTTGGGGTCTAGTTGTGCCCCGAAGCTTTTGGTTGATGTAGGTCACTCCTAAGGGTTCCAAAATCAATTTTGAAATTTTGAAAACGCCCTAACTCAAAAAATTTCGATATAAAGGTATTGTTTTTCCTCCAATTTAAGATTCTATGGAATTTTTAGAATTGTTTGAGACCACGCGGAGCTCTGTAGGACAAACCGTTTGCTCCCTACGAAAATTTAAGGGTTTATACTGAAATATATATATATAAATCAAAACACGAGTGTGAATCGCAAAAGAGGCCTAATCTCCGTTCAAATTTTAGCTGACCAAAATGCGATCGATGGTTGGTGATTTTGTTTTTTTTTTTATTAAAAAAAATGTTTTTTTTTGATTTTTTTCTCCAAATTGGATGGTTGGTGATTTTGTAGACGAGTGATCTATATAAAAATAATAAACCGTTGTGTAATAATTTGCAGCGTTTTTTTGATTGTCTACTATGATTGATAGGAGTACGTACAACCTACTTCTGTTTGCTTGGAACAAACAATATATACTGTTTACAACATTATCCTGTAGCAAAATTATCCTGCAATAAGCCCATAAACATGAAGACACGGTTAATGGTATCCCCATCACTAAAAACTACCCAGTAAGATTTGAAAAAATTTCTACACTTAGTCTACACAAAGTCTACGAAAAGTCTAGACTTACAAAACGTTCAAAGTCCACAGTTAGAATAACTTACACTTACTCATCAGCACAACTACCACTTCTCCTAATATAAAACATCATTATCACGACCATATTGATGAATTGTTACTTCTCTTCTCCCTCAAATTGTTACCCTCCCGAAATGTTAAGAGTAGTGCGATTATGTAGAAATTAGGTAAGAATTGGATGGAATATGTAGACGTTACGGCTGTTACAAGGAAGTCACATTTTTGTAGGAGACCGTCAACATCTCAATCAGTAGAATCCCTGAAAATTTTTTCGAAATCAAATAATTTAGAAAATGGCTTGACAAGGATATTCAAGTTTGCGCATGCGCACTAGCTACTATCCGTCCCGTGGCAATGATCTTCGTAGAGGACCAGAGGACCATCTACGAAGGAAATTTCATCTGGAAGGAAAATTTAGAAGTAATGGCTGGCAGTGGCTACTATTATTCCGAGGTCGATAGTTTCCATAGGCGACTATTCACACGCCAACCTGCACAATCCCTGAAAATTTCATCGAAATCGGACAATAACTTCGTATAGTTTTGCCCGTTACAAGGGTTTCATGACAGAAACACAGACACGGAACCAAAAGTTTTCAGGAAGTCCTACCTAACACGTAAAACGCGAGTAGAAATGTTGATTTTGGAGACCATTTTTTTCAACCTTGAATAGTGAAAACAAGGCTTCCGCTACATTGGTAGATTCAAAAACAAAAGTAACCAATATCCGGAAAAACGCAATTTTTTTTGGTTCTACTTAAGAGTTCCGAATTCGGAGTTACAGGAACACAACATTACACCGTCCGTATGAGATGAATTTCGTAGCTAAAGGGCCAAGAAGAAAAAAGTATGTCGGCGGAAGAATTATTGCAAGATACTGCGAAGACATCACACTTCATCCGTCAAAATTGCAACCCCTCACTGATCACCCTTACATCCAAAATCGCAATCAACTATATGGACTTCATGCCTGCAGTGATTTAAAGTTCTTGATGTTGATACCAGATTTGTTTCTGGGGAGGATGAATAATCTATCAATATTTCAACCCTTTATTACGCTCTTTCTCATCCAAAAATTGCAAAAACTACGATCTGGAAAACCAGGAAGCGATCACGCTAGGGGAGGTGCGTCAGAATCGGTAGGTTCTACGGCACCTTTCTACCAGTTTTGTTCCCATGATAAATCAAACGTAACTTATTGAACGTAATGTAAACACCTAATTACGAAGTATCATAATTATCATCGTTTACTGTCTCTTACCTGAGAATGAACTGGAGTTGTTGAATCGGAGCCTTCCTGTACAGGAACAAAGGTGATTTCCAGTGAACTCAAATCACTCACTTTCAATTGAAAGAACCCTGGGAAACCGATCACGAATCACAGGAATCACATCCGGGGAAGCAAAGAAGAAGCTGAAGATCTAATTATTAAATCGGAAAGCCTTTCACAGTTTCAAAAGTGATTTGACAAGCGCGAGAGACTGACTGGAAGATGGCGGTCAGTCCACCAGCCTCCCAGTCAACTATCGATTGTGATTCAGTACCAGTATTCAATTTTGAATTGAATTTTGAATTGAAAATATTTAAGTAAGTATTTTAAATTATTGATATTGGGGGAAACAAAAATATATCATTTAAATGGCGGTGTCGATCGGAATATGTCAAGAGAAGAATTAATCACTGCAACATGGTTCGCCGGCGTATTCAATAGTGATAGGTATTTCTACTTGATGGAACAGCTGTTCGAGTTACCTACTTTGATTCGTCCTTGAATTTTATTAAGCTACTGGCTTCTCATTGCGTTTCTCTATGATCTACCATTATGTGTGAGATCTTTGTGTGTTTTATTATGTATTATTGTAATATTTTCTCGAGTATTGAGTAGAGTCATTAATGTATTATTCCTACCGGAATTTACCGAAGGTACGTATCTCGCTTTGTCGTAAATCTGAAAATCATGGTCCTATAGACCGGCAGCCTATTTTAATCGATTCATAAATAGAATATCAGTAGTACTTTCCCAATTCTATTCTACCAAGGTTTTGCTACCTTATTTGCACCGGTTGCAAGGTTCCGCTACCAACCGCATTATCACTTCTCAAGTATCAAAAAACATTTCCACTAACTATCAACCATATTTCCGCTTTCCAATCAAGTATTTTGAAGTAATGAACAGTTTACACTCAATTCGAAGACATACGGAGTTGTAGGTGCTTTCATTAGGCACTTTGATTACTGGTTGCTGAGAACGCAAAACTGAGCACAACTTGAAGAAACGACCAACAATTGCATTTTGGTCAGCTAAAATTTGAACGGAGACTAGGCCTCACAGACTAACGGACACACAGACAGACAGACATGGGAGCAAAATTGTTCTGGAAGGCCTGAAACGTTAAACGTGAGTTGAATTTTTGATTTTGGAGAACTTTTTGCTTCCGAGTATACCATGATAGCGGAAGCTTTGTTTTCACTGTTTGTGAAGGTTGAAAACGCTGCAAATCATTGCTCAAAGGTTTATTATTTTCTGTATAGATCACCCTTCTGTATATATCACTGGTTCTCCATCAATAGCACCTACCACCATTTGTATTCTCCCTTGACCTTCCCTCTCAAATTTGAGCTTCCTGCGTTCAATAGGAGTAAGATTGGTTTTGAGCTCACTCAGCTGATCAGTGATCTGAAGAGTGAAGAAGATCCTCTCGAATGCTGGAGACGCCTGGAAGAGCACTTCCATTCAATAGGATTGAAAATGGCTTCGGAGCTCACTCAGCTGATCTGAAGAGTGAAGAAGCCTTTGAGCAATGATTTGCAGCGTTTTTTACCCACCAACATTTTTTTTACCTACCAACTTTTTTTTACCTACCAGCTAGGTACTACCTACCACACCATACTGGCTTCACACCTTCACAATCAAGTTTATTAGAAAGAACTAAATGCTTCACACTCGATTGGAAAATTAGAAAGCTCCATATGGAAATTTGATTACTGGTTACGCAGAAGGCAAAACTGTATACAAATCGAAGAAATGAACAGCGATCGCATTTTAGTCAGATAAAATTTGAACGGAGTTAAGACCTCTTTTGCGATTCACACTCATGATTCTGTTTTATCGAAGGAAAACCTTCAAGTACTCGTAGGGACCGAACGGTTTGTCCTACAGAGCTCCGGGTGGTCTCCAAAATTTTTAAAAATTCAATACTATTTAAAATTGGTGAAAAAACGATACCTTTATTTCGAGAGTTTTCGAGCTAGGGCACTCTTGAAAATTTCAACCCTTAATTTTCACCCCTTAGAAGTGACCTACATCAACCAAAAGCTTCGCGGCACAACTAGACCCCAAATGGAGCCCATATACCAAATTTGAACCAAATTGGTCCAGTGTTGCTAAGATAAGTGCCGCGTACGGCGGACGGCGGACGGCGTACGGCGTACGGCGGACGGAAGGAAATTTTTTTATTCGATTTTCGTATTCTACGTACCTTGAAACGTAAAACATCAAATTTCGAGGGGGGGTTAAAAAATTTTTTTCTTGCTCGATTCCAAAGGCTTATTATTGAAAATAATAAACCAAAAAAATGTTCTCCAAAATCAAAATTTCCACTCGCGTCTTACGTTTTAGACCTTCCTAAACAATTTTGGTTCTGTATCTGTATGTCTGTCTATCATGAAATCCTTGCCACAACCATAACTTCTACATTTCTCATCCGATTTCGATGGAATTTTTAGGGATTGTGCGGGTTGGCGTGTAGATGGTCTCATATGAAAATCATTACCCCCAGACTGATAATAGCCGCTGAGCAGGCGAAAACGTGAAATCCTTGCCAAAGCTATAACTTTTACAATTCCCATCTGATTACGAAGAAATTTTCTGGAATTATGCGACCTGGGGTGGAGATGGTCCCCTATGAAAATCATGGCCTCCAAATTGAGAGTGTTTTGTGCACATGCGCAAACGTGAAATCCTTGTAACAGCCCTAACTTCGACATTTTCCAACAATATTCAGAGATTGTGCTGGTTGACGTGTGGATGGTCCCCTATGAGGGTAGTGGAAGGTACTCAGTGATTGATGTTTTGAGATCTACCTACTATGCATCGGATCATCTGTACAATCGGGTTATATATACGAGGAAGCTATGTATCACACCCACATGGCAGACTTTTTTTGATCAACCTCGAAAAGTGAAAACAATGCTGCCGTTACCCACCATGGTAGACTCGGAAGCAATAAAACCTTTTACTTTGTGAATCGATGAATTTTTAGAAAACAAGAAAGTACGATATAATGTTATTTATTTCATAATCCTCGATTGAGATGAAAAAAATTCGTTGACTTGGAGCCAAACTCATCTACAAGATTCGAATGGTGGAAGCTACAAAAACACCATGCTGTGGAAAACCGGTTGATTAGCGGAATGAGTCCAATAAATTCGACTTCTTCAAGTTACCTTTTCAATGCTTTTGAAACTTTCAAAAATCGAGAAATGGTTTTTACAACTACGGATTCCGCGAACACTGGGCTTCATTGAAGAATTTCTTCGAACCACTGCCAATGACCAAAACACATCCTCTAATTAGCTCGCACTCTGATTGGGAAGATTACATTTTTTTTTCCTTTTTCCCAGACTCGGGCGAACCTCAATAACCTTTCAAGTATGATCCCGGAAGGATTTTTTTTTTCTTTTCAAAAGTCTTTTCAATGAGGATTTTATGCAAGGGGTTGGAAAGTTCAAAAAACAACTTCCAAACCGAGGAGAGCTTGCGGTTGGGGACCGTTTGCGGTTCAATGGATTTATTCCACCTACTTTGAAAGTTTAAACTCTTCTTTATTAGGAGCTTTCTCGTCTCTTTGTAATCTCTGAGGAATAAAAGGGAGGCAAACGAAAACCTAACAAGAAGTAAGGGTGGGATCGGCTCTATAGAAAGGAATGTCACAACTGTGTTCGACCAAGAAAATCTCATGAAAGCGTCTGGATATTGTTATTAAATGTTGTAATCTCATCGTTGCAAAACTTCAAAACTCGTTTAAACTGTGCATTAGCACAAACATATATAGAAATTTGCAGGTGTCTTCATAGAAAGTCAATTAAGTCAATTAATTAGGTCTAAGTCAATTATTTGATGAAAAACCTATTTATCTGCTCGTGGAAGTAGTAGCTTGAAACTGTGAAATGTCCTAGTAGTTTGTACTTGTAATCGTAACAAAACATAATCTTGTCTGACCTGGGGAGTACGGAAACGCTTGGAGCTAGACGAAGGATATAATGAGGTAAGGGCTTGAACTTTTGTTCTTCATAAACTGTTGATATGATTTCAGATCCATTAGTTTCCTCCAATTCCAGAGCAGCTCCAATCTGTGGCCCGTCATCGAAGTGGTCGACGTTATCTCATGGGATTCGCAACTAGTAAACAATAACTGAAGGAATCTCTGCTTCTCCCTCTTGAGCTGATCTACTCAGGTAAGAGCCATAGTGTCAGGGTGCATGTTATCCATGGATAACATAAGCCACCAGTTGTGTCCTCGTTAGAAACGCTGCAAATTATTACACAATGGTTTATTATTTGACTGTATCACACGCCTACAAAGAACACGGCTATTCCTTTATTTATTAAATAAAGTAAATACAATTTATTACTTTTATTAATAATTATTTGTAATAAATGAATGTTTATTAAATAAAGTAAATAAAATAAAATAAATTTTATTTGTGATAATACGGGCGTACAAGAAGATAATACAACAATTTGACAAGAAAAATAATGAAAATATATTCAAAAACACCATGACGAGGGAAAATATCACAATGAGCATTTTGAAGAATAATTGAATCCAAGTGAGGAGGCCTAGTATTGAACAATTTTAATACAATGAGTACAAGTTTTTAGTACCACGGTTGAGAGACCAGTTCAAATTGCACTACTGCAAGGTATTGAAAGAAGATATTGAAGTCCCGGCGCTCCTCCAGGGCGTGGTTCATCCTACGGGGCATTTGTAATATGTGGCATGGAAATCAAGTGGGGAAACCCATGCAAATAACAACAAAATTTAAGTCCGAACTAATTTACTTTAATTGATAAAAAAAGAAAAAATTATATCCTTGTCTCAGGGAAGGAAATTTCTTACCTCACTAAGTATGTCATATTGATAAGTACTTACTAACAGGTACCTACCTACTTCCAACGGCTGTGGAACCAATCTATAAGTAGAGTATGACTTAATTTTCCGATTTTTGATGCGAGGAAGGTGAGGCCAGGAAAGGGAGGTACTTGACCTTTTCTGCTTAAACAACGACAGGACTACGAAAGTGAGGCGGCACTTGGCGAATACGAAGATGATTTTAGTCGAAAACCTAAAGCTGAATTAACAGAAAGAAAAGTGGAAATTAAATAATTTGCTTCTTGAGCGCAGAAAACTTGATTTTAAAGGGAATAATGATGTTGCCTACCGGTACGGTATGATCCAGTCGTCAGATGACTCCGATGTAGGTGTGTTCGACGACGTGGGACTCCTCGAAATCAGGTGTAGGATGCAAGCCGACGATTCCAAATTGACGAAGTGATCTGGGGAAACTGAATAAATCTGTCTTCTTCGTGGCGAAATAATTACAACGGCACATTTGAGCGAAACGGAGACGGGATGAAGAGACGACATGTGCTTTAGAAAATAGCGATCGAGAGGAAAAAGACGAGAAGGTAGAAATTCCCTTAGTTGAGAGAAACTGATTCAGGTGGCAGTATCTTATGGGTCGCTTGCCGAATGTCATCGTGATTGGTCGACAGCGAAAACCGCCGTACTTTTCAAAAATGTCACTGCACACATTATGCACAATGGCCTGTTGACTGAGGAATTGCACCAAATTCTGTTTGCATTCTTCTTGAATAGTTAATGGTGTGGGATAGATGAAAATCGGGTTGATTTTGGGAAATAAGTCTTCTGTTATTTTTGGGACATTCAAAATTTATGATTTCAAAAATAACCGGGAAAAGGGCTTGTTCAACGTGAAACGGAAATGCTCGCTGATAAGCTGTTCGGATCGTCATCCCCCCCTCTTGTTGTTCAATGGAACGACGAAATCGTGTTATCTAACAAAAAGTCAAGTCAAGTTATCATACAAAAACAGGGGAAACCTCGTTTTCTCCATCTTGTTTTTTCTAGCTTTTCTCTTCAGGTCTTCAATTTCGATCTTTACTGGTTTTGTGAAATGTTGCCTCTGAGGATTATACAAAGTGAGATTTCACGATCTCAGCGCTTCAAGCGGCCGTACATGAACTATTGCTGGTTGACGTCATCCTCCCGGTTTTTTTAACGTTCATATTTTACACACTGTTTTGTTTATTCGTAAATGTTTGACGTTTGACCACAATACTCAAGCCCACAAGAATATTTTAGCTTATAAACCCCACTTTTATCTTGAATGCTAATTTTATCTTTAACTGAACCCAACGAAGCTATAAGATTATTTTTATTTTTTAACCTTACTTTGGAACCTCTAGATGATAACATTTTGCCAATAAGCATACCTTATTATGGAATGATTTCTGACAAAATTAACAAGATGTTATCATCTGAGGTTTCAAAGTAGGGTTTTAAAATCAAAATAATCTTAAAGCTTCGTTGGGTTCTGATAAAGATACAATTAGCGTTCAAGGTAAAAGTGGGGATTATAAGCTTAAATGTTCTTGTGGGCTTGAGTATGGTGGTCAAACTGGTAGGAAATTCAGGGAAAGAATAAAAGAGCATGAGAAGGATTTCAGGGATAACAAAGGTGATTCTGCTTGTGCGAATCACCTTGGAGAATCCAATCATAACTTTAGTTTTGGTCTAACAAACGGACAGAATTTCCTCATTTTTGCCCAAAGGGAGGTATGCTGGATGTACTTGAAAAGTTCGAGATTCTTAGGAGTGATAGGTCTGGTAAATGGCTGAATGAGATGGTCCTTTTGATAGGTTCATTCCTGCAATAGCTTGCCCTTCCCCCAGTTCCAGTGTCGCCCAATTTTGCTTTATTAACTAGAAGTTACTAGCATTTCGACGATTGTGAATGCGTGTCCACCTTCTCTGGGGTATTGGTCAATCATTTGAAAGCAACGGGTGCCGCTGTAATGCGGTCATTACCATTTCTGAATGTGCGGAAAGGGCGAGGGCGGAAATGTTGGTTTGATTTATGGATGTCTGTGGAGTGGCCGAGAAGAGGACTTGTACTCGTGTCGACGAGAGGGCATTGAAGGGGATACGCGGGGGCAAAGCCCCCACCGGTCGTAAACCATTAAGGGAGAGAGGCAAACCGCTTCTTGGGTAATTAATGTGATACGCTGGAAGGTAATGGAAGGTGGTGGCACGGGGGGAGGTGGTTCGTGTATTAAGTGCCTTGCAGTTGAATTGATCGGTTCAAGCTTCGGCGAGTGCATTCCGTTGCATCCCTCTCGGTACCACAGGTGGAACGTCGGAGGCGTTTTCGAATCGTAGTAGGGGGATCAGGGAGAACAATAGGCCGTATCAAGCCGACAAGTTAACCCCTGGACCAGGAGGTCCCGCAATGTCCGCATGCTAACTAAGGATATCATAAATCACCGAGGTCACAAAACAACCCTGACCGCATTGCCCTCTGACCGTCACTTCCAGGTTTGCCCAGGGTGGGTTCCCAATACATTATAGGCTTGAGGGTTGACTGCGGAAGGAGAGGGGTGGCGATGTTAATCCACCACTTCCCGATGCCTGTAATCACGCAGTTAAGGCCCGGTAGTATAAGGAGGATGTAGGGAGGCCTAATAAGCCTCAATACAGGGACATCACATTCCCATCAAGGCACCGTCTACTTAACCCTGTGCGTTAAATACGAGTTCCGAAGACAAATGCAAAAACGCTGCAAATTATTACACAAAGGTTTATTATTTTTCTATATAGATCACTCGTCCGCAAATAACACGGCTTTGCCATTGTCACCACCAACCAACATGAAGAAAAAGATCGATCGCATTCCGGTCAGCTAAGATTTGAACGGAGATTAGGCCTATTTTGCGATTCACACTCGTATTTCTGATTTATCGTAAGTCCAACCCTTAAGTTCTCGTAAGGAGCGAACGGTTTGTCATTCTGGGCTCCACGTGGTCTCTAAAAATTCATAAATCCAAGTATTAGTAGTAACTCTTATAACTCTTTAACGGGATTATTTTTCCTCCTTTTGCCATAAGTAAAGGTTTTTCTTGAAGAAAATTAGTAGCCGAATCGATTTCTGGAGTCAAAATTAAACATTTTTGAGTGTAAGTTGTCGAAAAACGGTATAAAATTTTTTCCGTTCCTATCTTACTTTCACTTAGGCCAGATATACCTACCTACTTATGCCTTAAAGTCGTATCTTTGATTGATACGATTTTACGCTCTCGTAAACCCGAAGTTACGACTATTCTGTTCTGGATACTAGGAATGCTAGGAATGCTGAGCACATTCTAATTCCAGAAAGTTCATAATTATCTATTTATTTACTATTATATATATATATATATATATATATATATATATATATACGTACAAGAGGGTTTTTTGCGACTCAATGAATAAGGGAGCTTTTCGCTACAGTGGATTTTTGCGACCTTCCTCACTCTGCCTATCCCCAACATGGAGGGGAAGTTTACTCTTCCAGTATTTATTTAAGGAGGCTTTTGGTGACAGTGACTTATGACAACAATCACGTTTCTCTTCCTTGTTCATTCATACTTCTGATGGTAGATAGGGAGGGGGAAATTCAAATGATTTATCAAAAATAAAAATCGGGAAAACGTGTAAAATACTGCAAAACGCCGTAAGTTCGATTTCTACCACCCTGGTAGGTATTTTTTTGGAGAGGGGTGGTGGGGGTAAATATTGCATTGAAAAATCTATTTCTTGCTTCAGGAACAAGTTTAAAATTCGGGAAAACCTGTGAATTACTGAAAAATAACGTACATTTGAATTCTACCACCCTGGTAGGTGTTTTCTAGAGGGGAGTGGTGGGGGTAAATATTGCATTGATAAATCTATTTCTCGCTTCAGGAACGAGTTTAAAATTCGGGAAAAACGTGTAAAATACTGAAAAATGCCTTAAATTCGAATTCTACCACCCCCGGAGGTATTTTCTAGAGGGGAGTGGTGGGGGTGAATATTGCATTGATAAATCTATTTCTCGCTTCAGGAACGAGTTTAAAATTCGGGAAAAACGTGTAAAATACTGAAAAATGTCTTAAATTCGAATGTTATCACCGCGGTAGGTATTTTCTATAGGGGGTTGGTGGGGGTAAATGTTGCATTGATAAATCTATTGCTCGCTTCAGGAACGAGTTTAAAATTCGGGAAAAACGTGTAAAATACTGAAAAATGCCTTAAATTCGAATGTTATCACCGTGGTAGGTATTTTCTATAGGGGAGTGGTGGGGGTAAATATTGCATTGATAAATCTATTTCTCGCTTCAGGAACGAGTTTAAAATTCGGGAAAAAAGTGTAAAATACTGAAAAATGCCTTAAATTCGAATTCTACCACCCCGGTAGGTATTTTCTAGAGGGGAGTGGTGGGGGTGAATATTGCATTGATAAATCCATTTCTCGCTTCAGGAACGAGTTTAAAATTCGGGAAAAACGTGTAAAATACTGAAAAATGTCTTAAATTCGAATGTTATCACCGCGGTAGGTATTTTCTATAGGGGGTTGGTGGGGGTAAATGTTGCATTGATAAATCTATTGCTCGCTTCAGGAACGAGTTTAAAATTCGGGAAAAAAGTGTAAAATACTGCAAAACGCCGTAAGTTCGATTTCTACCACCCTGGTAGGTATTTTTTTGGAGAGGGGTGGTGGGGGTAAATATTGCATTGAAAAATCTATTTCTTGCTTCAGGAACAAGTTTAAAATTCGGGAAAAACTGTAAATTACTGAAAAATGACGTACATTTGAATTCTACCACCCTGGTAGGTATTTTCTAGAGGGGAGTGGTGGGGGTAAATATTGCATGGATAAATCTATTTCTCGCTTCAGGATTGAGTTCTAAATTCGGGGAAAACGTGTAAAATACTGCAAAACGCCGTAAATTCGAATGTTATCACTGCGGTAGGTATTTTCTAGAGGGGAGTGGTGGGGGTAAATATTGCGTTGATAAATCTATTTCTCGCTTCAGGAACGAGTTTAAAATTCGGGAAAAACGTGTAAAATACTGAAAAATGCCTTAAATTCGAATTCTACCACCCCGGTAGGTATTTTCTAGAGGGGAGTGGTGGGGGTGAATATTGCATTGATAAATCTATTTCTCGCTTCAGGAACGAGTTTAAAATTCGGGAAAAACGTGTAAAATACTGAAAAATGTCTTAAATTCGAATGTTATCACCGCGGTAGGTATTTTCTATAGGGGGTTGGTGGGGGTAAATATTGCATTGATAAATCTATCGCTCGCTTCAGGAACGAGTTTAAAATTTTGGAAAAACGTGTAAAATACTGAAAAATGCCTTAAATTCGAATGTTATCACCGCGGTAGGTATTTTCTATAGGGGGTTGGTGGGGGTAAATGTTGCATTGATAAATCTATCGCTCGCTTCAGGAACGAGTTTAAAATTCGGGAAAAACGTGTAAAATACTGAAAAATGCCTTAAATTCGAATGTTATCACCGCGGTAGGTATTTTCTATAGGGGGTTGGTGGGGGTAAATATTGCATTGATATATCTATTTCTCGCTTCAGGAACGAGTTTAAAATTCGGGAAAAAAGTGTAAAATACTTAAAAATGCCTTAAATTCGAATGTTATCATCGCGGTAGGTATTTTCTATAGGGGGTTGGTGGGGGTAAATATTGCATTGATAAATCAATTTCTCGCTTCAGGAACGAGTTTATAATCCGGGAAAAACGTGTAAAATACAGAAAAATGCCTAAAATTCGAATTCTACCACCCTGGTAGGTATTGTCTAGAGGGGAGTGGTGGGGGTAAATATTGCATTAATTAATCAATTTCTCAATTCAGGAACGAGTTCAAAATTCGGGGAAAACGTGTAAAATACTGCAAAACGCCGTAAATTCGAATTCTACCACCCCGGTAGGTATTTTCTAGAGGGGAGTGGTGGGGGTAAATATTGCATTGATAAATCTATTTCTCGCTTCAGGAACGAGTTTAAAATTCGGGATAAACGTGTAAAATACTGAAAAATGCCTTAAATTCGAATGTTATCATCGCGGTAGGTATTTTCTATAGGGGGTTGGTGGGGGTAAATATTGCATTGATAAATCTATTTCTCGCTTCAGGAACGAGTTTAAAATTCGGGAAAAACGTGTAAAATACTGAAAAATGCCTTAAATTCGAATTCTACCACCCCGGTAGGTATTTTCTAGAGGGGAGTGGTGGGGGTAAATATTGCAATAATTAATCTATTTTTCGCTTCAGGAACGAGTTCAAAATTCGGGGAAAACGTGTAAAATACTGAAAAATGCCTTAAATTCGAATGTTATCACCGCGGTAGGTTTTTTCTATAGGGGGTTGGTGGGGGTAAATATTGCATTGATAAATCTATTTCTCGCTTCAGGAACGAGTTTAAAATTCGGGAAAAACGTGTAAAATACTGAAAAATGCCTTAAATTCGAATTCTACCACCCCGGTAGGTTTTTTCTAGAGGGGAGTGGTGGGGGTAAATATTGCAATAATTAATCTATTTTTCGCTTCAGGAACGAGTTCAAAATTCGGGGAAAACGTGTAAAATACTGAAAAATGCCTTAAATTCGAATGTTATCACCGTGGTAGGTATTTTCTATAGGGGGTTGGTGGGGGTAAATATTGCATTGGTATATCAATTTCTTGCTTCAGGAACGACTATAGAATTCGGGAAAAACGTGTAAAATACTGAAAAATGACGTGGATTTGAAATCAACCGTCTTTTTTCACCATTGATCAATATATTTGATATTCCAATCAAAACGAGGCAAATTAATTTAAATTTCATTAAATCAGTCCATGGTAACTCCGGAAAATGCCGCGTACAGCGGATGGACGGTATAATTTTTATCAGATTTTTGGATTCTACATACCTTGAAACGTAAACCAACAAATTTTGAGGGGGAGGTAATCAATTTATTATTTTTGTCGATTCCAATGGTTATTATTGAGTAAACAGTAAAAAACTATTGTTAATTATTGTTGTGTAAATACTTAGTATATGAAAATCATTTCTGAACGATAAATCACTTGAATGATATTAACAGGAAAAATACATTACACAGTTCGTGAAAGTTCAATGAGGAAATACAATTCAAATTCATGAAGACATGAAAAGGTTGAAGAAAAAATGAAAAGGAATAAGAAATCTAGTAAAGAAGGAAATCTAGGAGGAAGTATTCGTTATTTCGCTCTTATCATCAAATATCAAGCAAGTTATGACCGTGTATGGTAGGAAATGTGCCTAATTCTCAAATTTCGTTATTTCCCACCAATGGTGAGGAGGGAGTATTTGTTATTTCGCTCTTATCATCAAATATCAAGCAAGACATGACCGTGTACGGTAGGAAATGTGCCTAATTCTCAAATTTCGTTATTTCCCACCAATGGCGAGGAGGGGAGGGGGAAGTATTTGTTAATTCGCTCTTATCATCAAATATCAAGCAAGATATGACCGTGTATGGTAGGAAATGTGCCTAATTCTTAAATTTCATTATTTTCCACCTATGGCGAGGAGGGGAGGGGGAAGTATTAGTTATTTCGCTCTTATAATCAAATATCAAGCAAGATATGACCGTGTATGGTAGGAAATGTGCCTAATTCTCAAATTTCGTTATTTCCCACCAATGGTGAGGAGGGAGTATTTGTTATTTCGCTCTTATCATCAAATATCAAGCAAGACATGACCGTGTACGGTAGGAAATGTGCCTAATTCTCAAATTTCGTTATTTCCCACCAATGGCGAGGAGGGGAGGTGGAAGTATTTGTTAATTCGCTCTTATCATCAAATATCAAGCAAGATATGACCGTCTATGGTAGGAAATGTGCCTAATTCTTAAATTTCATTATTTTCCACCTATGGCGAGGAGGGGAGGGGGAAGTATTTGTTATTTCGCTCTTATAATCAAATATCAAGCAAGATATGACTGTGTATGGTAGGAAATGTGCATAATTCTCAAATTGCGTAATTTTTTACCTACTGTGAGGAGGGGAGGGGAAATTATTCGTTATTTCGCTCTTATCATCAAATATCAAGCAATATATGACCGTGTAGGTATGGTAGGAAATGTGCCTAATTCTTAAATTTCGTAATTTTCCACCTATGGCGAGGAGGGGAGGGGAAAGTATTCGTTATTTCGCTCTTATCATCAAATATCAAGCAATATATGACCGTTTATGGTAGGAAATGTGCCTAATTCTTAAATTTCGTAATTTTCCATCTTAGGTGAGGTGTGGAGGGGAAAGTATTCGTTATTTAGCTCTTCCTTTTCGTCCTTCCATATGAAGGAACCAAAACAACCCATTTTTCGAATCAACTGTGTAGTGTTTACTTCTTTCAAATAAACTTGATCGTGAAGGTAATTATGTACTTGGTAAGTACCTATGGTTGGTACGTAAAAAATAAATAAATAAATAGTGACTATGGCAAAGCTGTGATCTTTGCAGACGAGTGATCTATACAGGAAAATACAAACCTTTTTGAAATAATTTGCAGCATTGTTTACCTACCAGCCATAGGTACCTACTACGTTCTAGCTTCACACCTTAACAATCCAGTTTATTTGGAGGAAATAAAAGCTTCACACTCGATTCAAAGAAATATGGAGAGTTGTTCTCAGCACTCCCGCCAACACAAGTGAGGATGGAGACGCAGGTAACTTGAAAACGTTCCTGTACCAGTTTTCAGTTTGAAATTCTATTAAGCTTTGCCATATTTCCATAATAAAATGCTGTAATCACGAATTTAGGCGGGAGAGCTGACAACTATTGTCACAGCACTGGCTAAAATTTTGCTCTTATCATCAAATATCAAGCAAGATATGACCGTGTATGGTAGAAAATGTGCCTAATTCTTAAATTTCATTATTTTCCACCTATGGTGAGGTGTGGAGGGGGAAGTATTTGTTATTTCGCTCTTATCATCAAATATCAAGCAAGATATGACCATCTATGGTAGGAAATGTGCCTAATTCTTAAATTTCGTAATTTTCCACCTATGGCGATGGGTGGAGGGGGAAGTATTTGTTATTTCGCTCTTATCATCAAATATCAAGCAAGATATGACCATCTATGGTAGGAAATGTGCCTAATTCTTAAATTTCGTAATTTTCCACCTATGGCGATGGGTGGAGGGGGAAGTATTTGTTATTTCGCTCTTATCATCAAATATCAAGCAAGATATGACCATCTATGGTAGGAAATGTGCCTAATTCTTAAATTTCGTAATTTTCCACCTATGGTGAGGTGTGGAGGGGAAGTATTTGTTATTTCGCTCTTATCATCAAATATCAAGCAAGATATGACCATCTATGGTAGGAAATGTGCCTAATTCTTAAATTTCGTAATTTTCCACCTATGGCGATGGGTGGAGGGGGAAGTATTCGTTCCTGTACCAGTAACAGTTTTCAGTTTGAAATTCTATTAAGCTTAGCCATATTTCCATAATAAAATGCTGTCCTCAAGAATGTTGGCGGGAGAGCTGACAACAACTGTCACAGCACTGGCTGAAATTTCGCTCTTATCATCAAATATCAAGCAAGTTATGACCGTCTATGGTAGGAAATGTGCCTAATTCTTAAATTTTGTTATTTTCCACGTATGGTGACGGGTGGAGGGGAAAGTATTCGTTAATTCGCTCTTATCATCAAATATCAAGCAAGATATGACCGTCTATGGTAGGAAATGTGCCCCAATTCTTAAATTTCATTATTTTCCACCTATGGCGAGGAGGGGAGGGGGAAGTATTTGTTATTTCGCCCTTATAATCAAATATCAAGAAAGATATGACTGTGTATGGTAGGAAATGTGCATAATTCTCAAATTTCGTATTGCTTCCGAGTCTACCAAGGTAGCGGAAGCTTTGTTTTCACTTTTCAAGGATGAAAAAAAAAGTTCTCCAAAATCAAAATTTTCACTCGCGTTTTGCGTTTTAGACCTTTTTGAACAATTTTGGTTCCGTGTCTGTGTGTCTGTCTGTCTGTGTGTCTGTCCGTCTGTCATGATTTCCTTGTAACGCGCATAACTATAGGTACGAAGTTATTGTCCGATTTCGATGAAATTTTCAGGGATTTTGCGGGTTGGTGTGTAAACGGTCCCCTATGAAAATCATCATCCCCGGACTGATAGAAGCGACTGCGCATGCGCAAACTTGAATTTCCTTGAAACGGCCATAACTTCTACATTTTCCATCCAATTTCAATGAAATTCTCTGGGATTATGCGGATTAAATTGTAAATGGTCCCCTATGAAAATCATCACCCCCGGACTTATAGTAGCCGATGCGCATGCGCGAACGTAAAGTCCTTGTAACAGCCGTGCGTAAGTCACAACCTCAAATTCTACGCCACCTACTGTCTGGCGCCCGTAGCACATGTACAGCGAGTCATTTTGACAAATGAGAGGTCACGGGTACGAATCCCTGCGTGCCAAGATATTTTTGGATTTTTTGAGTAGTGACTCACTTACAATTTTCATCCGAATTTGATGAAATTTTCTAGGATTATCCAGAGTAGCGTGTAGATGGTCCCCTATAAGAGTAGTGAAAGATACTTAGAGATTGGTGTTTTGAGATTAACTACTATGCATCGGATCATCTATATAATCGGGTTATGGAAACGAGGAAGCTATGTGCCACACCCACTTGGCAGACGTTTTTTTACCTACTGTGATGAGGAGAGGGGAAAGTATTCGTTATTTTCGCTCTTATCATCAAATATCAAGCAAGATATGACCGTGTATGGTAGGAAATGTGCCTAATTCTCAAATTTCGTAATTTTCCACCTATGGCGAGGAGGGGAGGGGAAAGTATTCGTTATTTCGCTCTAATCATCAAATATCAAGCAATATATGACCGTGTATGGTAGGAAATGTGCCTAATTCTTCAATTTCGTAATTTTCCACCAATGGTGAGGGGGGAGGGGATAGTATTCGTTATTTCGCTCTTATCATCAAACATCAAGCAAGATATGACCGTCTATGGTAGGAAATGTGCCGAACTAAAACACGGCGCTTTGCGCCTCGGCGGGGGGCTCCGCCCCCCTGCACCCCCCGGTTTATTTCTTTTTCCATACTCTGTATGAAATCATAGGAACACAGAATGTGTTTTTGCGATGCTAGTCATCCGTTAAATAAAAAACAACAATAATAAATGTGGAGTCTTTGGCAATAATAAAATAAATAATTGTTAGACATTTAATTTGGTCTAAAACACTATAAATGTTATATAAATAAATATTTAACTACAAGAAAAATACTAGTATATAAATTGAGAGCTTTCCAACGAATGGTGAACAATTTCTGTGCAATGAACACTGCGGGAGTTCTATTTCCTTACCAACGGCTTGGTTGCACGTGAAAATCATTATAAAAGGCGCGTAACGGTTTTTTCTGTCGCTTTTTCGTGACGATTTTTTTTTCGGTAGGTCATCGCAAAAACACATTCTGTGTTAAAAATTCATCATTAATTTTCCACCTATTGTGAGCGGGAATTATTCGTTGTTTTGCTCTTATATGACGGTCCATGGTTAGTTTTACACCTGGTGGAAATATTAGCGATTTCTCTATTTGAATCAATAATCATGCAGGGTATGACAGTCTATGGCAGAAAAGGTCTTCAATTGAAATGAATCATGAATTCAATGTATATATTTTACAATATTAACTGTATATTTTGGAGGAGAAAAAGCACTGGGATGACGGGTGTTGTGGGGTGGTGAATCACGATAATAGGGTCAGAGAGCAAAGGTAGATGTGAGGTTGGAAAGAACGGTGTTGTTCGGATGGCAAAAAGATCGATCCTTAAAATCGATTCTGTAAAAGAAAATTTCGATATTTTTTGATTATTCCAACACCCACGAGGAATCAGAGAATCAATTCCAAAATTCGAGCATTGGTCCGTTTATATTCATTAGCTGGTTTAGGAAAATAGAATATTATCAATAACTATGATTCAATAATAGTCACTACAACAATGGGGATGGAAAATTTATGAAGATCGTACAAGGAGATCGATACGATTTAAATCAACTCACTTTGAACCATCTGACATTCCTAACGTGTTGATTCGTTGATTTCCGAGTATTAGTTCCTCAGTCATCTCGCGCTCATTTTTAAATATTTTTCCTAAGCCGTTCATACAGGGGTTGACCGGCGGAGTGGTTGAAGCGTTTCTCATCGCGTTGGTCCGCCAACTTTCGAATTCCATCACAAAGGCATTAGGCTCCGTGAATGGGTCGATCAGTGGCCGAATTAGATGAACTTTGATTAATTTAGACGTCCATTCTAAATTTAAATTATTACTAGATTTCTTATCAACCTTTTCATGTCTTCATGAATTTGAATTGTATTTCCTCATTGAACTTTCACGAACTGTGTAATGTATTTTTCCTGTTAATATCATTCAAGTGATTTATCGTTCAGAAATGATTTTCATATACTACGTATTTACACAACAATAATTAACAATAGTTTTTTACTGTTTACTCAATAATAACCATTAGAATCGACCAAAATAATAAATTGATTACCTCCCCCTCAAAATTTGTTGATTTACGTTTCAAGGTACGTAGAATCCAAAAATCTGATAAAAATTATACAGTCCATCCGCTGTACGCGGCATTTTCCGGAGTTTCCACGGACTGATTTAATGAAATTTAAATTAATTTGCCTCGTTTTGATTGAAATATCGAATATATTGATCAAAGGTGAAAAAAGACGGTTGATTTCAAATCCACGTCATTTTTCAGTATTTTACACGTTTTTCCCGAAATTTAAACTCGTTCCTGATGCGAGAAATTGATTTATTAGTGCAATATTTACCCCCACCACTCCCCTCTAGAAAATACCTACCGGGGTGGTAGTATTCGAATTTATGGAATTTTTCAGTATTTCACACGTTTTTCCCGAATTTTAAACTCGTTCCTGATGCGAGAAATTGATTTATCAATGCAATATTTACACCCACCACCCCCTCTAGAAAATACCTACTGGGGTGGTAGAATTCAAAATTACCATCATTTTCCAGTATTTTACACGTTTTTCCCGACATTTAAACTCGTTCCTGAAGCGAGAAATTGATTTATCAATGCAGTATTTACCCCCACCACTTCCCTCTAGAAAATACCTACCAGGGTGGTAGAATTCGAATTTAAGGCATTTTTCAGTATTTCACTCGTTTTTCCCGAATTTTAAACTCGTTCCTGAAGCGAGAAATTGATTTATCAATGCAATATTTACCCCCACCACCCCCCTCTAGAAGATACATACCGGGGTGGTAGAATTCGAATTTAAGGCATTTTTCAGTATTTCACACGTTTTTCCCGAATTTTAAACTCGTTTCTGATGCGAGAAATTGATTTATCAATGCAATATTTACCCCCACCACTCCCCTCTAGAAAATACCTACCAGGGTGGTAGAATTCGAATTTATGGCATTTTTCAGTAATTCACACGTTTTTCCCGAATTTTAGACTCGTTCCTGAAGCGAGAAATTGATTTATCAATGTAATATTTACCCCCACCACTCCCCTCTAGAAAATACCTACCAGGGTGGCAGAATTCGAATTTATGGCATTTTTCAGTATTTCACACGTTTTTCCCGAATTTTAAACTCGTTTCTGATGCGAGAAATTGATTTATCAATGCAATATTTACCCCCACCACTCCCCTCTAGAAAATACCTACCAGGGTGGTAGAATTCGAATTTATGGCATTTTTCAGTAATTCACACGTTTTTCCCGAATTTTAGACTCGTTTCTGAAGCGAGAAATTGATTTATCAATGTAATATTTACCCCCACCACTCCCCTCTGGAAAATACCTACCAGGGTAGCAGAATTCGAATTTATGGCATTTTTCAGTATTTCACACGTTTTTCCCGAATTTTAGACTCGTTCCTGATGCGAGAAATTGATTTATCAATGCAATATTTACCCCCACCACTCCCCTCTAGAAAATACCTACCTGGGTAGTAGAATTCGAATTAAGGCATTTTTCAGGATTTTTTCACGTTTTTCCTGAATTTTAATTTCATTCCTGAAGCGAGAAATTGATTTATCAATGCAATATTACCCCCACCACTCCCTTCTGGAAAATACCTACCAGGGTGGTAGAATTCGAATTTAAGGCATTTTTCAGTATTTACTCGTTTTTTCCGAATTTTAAACTCGTTCCTGAAGCGAGAAATTGATTATTAATGCAATATTTACCCCCACCACTCCCCTCTAGAAAATACCTACCAGGGTAGTAGAATTCGAATTAAGGCATTTTTCAGGATTTTACACGTTTTTTCCGAATTTTAAACTCGTTCCTGAAGCGAGAAATTGATTTATTCATTTACCCCCACCACTCCCCTCTTGAAAATAACTACCAGGGTGGTAGAATTCGAATTTTAAGGCATTTTTCAGTATTTTACACGTTTTTTCCGAATTTTAAACTCGTTCCTGAAGCGAGAAATTGATTTATCAATGCAATATTTACCCCCACCACTCCCCTCTAGAAAATACCTACCAGGGTAGTAGAATTCGAATTTAAGGCATTTTAAGTATTTTACACGTTTTTTCCGGATTTTAAACTCGTTCCTGAAGCGAGAAATTGATTATCAATGCAATATTTACCCCCACCACTCCCCTCTAGAAAATACCTACCAGGGTGGTAGAATTCAAAATTACCATCATTTTCCAGTATTTTACACGTTTTTCCCGACATTTTAAACTCGTTCCTGAAGCGAGAAATTGATTTATCAATGCAGTATTTACCCCCCACCACTTCCCTCTAGAAAATACCTACCAGGGTGGTAGAATTCGAATTTAAGGCATTTTTCAGTATTTCACTCGTTTTTCCCGAATTTTAAACTCGTTCCTGATGCGAGAAATTGATTTATCAATGCAATATTTACCCCCACCACTCCCCTCTAGAAGATACCTACCAGGGTAGTAGAATTCGAATTTATGGCATTTTTCAGTATTTTACACGTTTTTCCCGAATTTTAAACTCGTTCCTGATGAGAAAATATTTATTTATGCAATGTTACCCCCACCACTCCCCTCTAGAAAATACCTACCTGGGTAGTAGAATTCGAATTTAAGGCATTTTTCAGGATTTTCACGTTTTTTCCTGAATTTTAATTTCATTCCTGAAGCGAGAAATTGATTTATCAATGCAATATTTACCCCCACCACTCCCCTCTTGAAAATACCTACCAGGTTGTTAGAATTCAAAATTACCATCATTTTTTCAGTAGTTTACACGTTTTTCCCGACATTTAAACTCGTTCCTGAAGCGAGAAATTGATTTATCAATGCAATATTTACCCCCACCACTCCCCTCTAGAAAATACCTACCAGGGTGGTAGAATTCGAATTTAAGGCATTTTTCAGTATTTTACTCGTTTTTCCGAATTTTAAACTCGTTCCTGAAGCGAGAAATTGATTTATTAATGCAATATTTACCCCCACCACTCCCCTCTAGAAATACCTACCAGGGTAGTAGAATTCGAATTTAAGGCATTTTTTCAGGATTTTACACGTTTTTTTCCGAATTTTAAACTCGTTCCTGAAGCGAGAAATTGATTTATTTATTTACCCCCACCACTCCCCTCTTGAAAATAACTACCAGGGTGGTAGAATTCGAATTTAAGGCATTTTTCAGTATTTTACACGTTTTTTCCGAATTTTAAACTCGTTCCTGAAGCGAGAAATTGATTTATCAATGCAATATTTACCCCCACCACTCCCCTCTATAGAAATACCTACCAGGGTGGTAGAATTCGAATTTATGGCATTTTTCAGTAATTCACACAGTTTTTTCCCGAAATTTTAGACTCGTTCCTGAAGCGAGAAAATTGATTTATCAATGTAATATTTACCCCCACCACTCCCCTCTAGAAAATACCTACCAGGGTGGTAGAATTCGAATTTATGGCATTTTTCCAGTATTTCACACGTTTTTTCCCGAATTTTAACTCGTTCTGAATGCGAAGAAATTGATTTATCAATGCATATTTACCCCCACCCACTCCCCCTCTAGAAAATACCTACCAGGGTGGTAGAATTCGAATTTATGGCATTTTTCAGTATGTCACACGTTTTTCTCCCGAATTTTAGACTCGTTTCTGAAGCGAGAAATTGATTTATCAATGTAATATTTAACCCCCACCACTCCCCTCTAGAAATACCTACCAGGGTGGCAGAATTCGAATTTATGGCATTTTTCAGTATTTCACACGTTTTTCCCAAATTTTAGACTCGTTCCTGATGCGAGAAATTGATTTATCAATGCAATATTTACCCCCACCACTCCCCTCTAGAAAATACCTACCAGGGTGGTAGAATTCGAATTTAAGGCATTTTTCAGGATTTTTCACGTTTTTCCTGAATTTTAATTTCATTCCTGAAGCGAGAAATTGATTTATCAATGCAATATTTACCCCCCACCACTCCCCTCTTGAAAATACCTACCAGGTTGTTAGAATTCAAATTACCATCATTTTTCAGTATTTTACACGTTTTTTCCCGACATTTAAACTCGTTCCTGAAGCGAGAAATTGATTTATCAATGCAATATTTACCCCCACCACTCCCTTCTGGAAAATACCTACCAGGGTGGTAGAATTCGAATTTAAGGCATTTTTTCAGTATTTTACGCGTTTTTTCCGAATTTTAAACTCGTTCCTGAAGCGAGAAATTGATTTATTAATGCAATATTTACCCCCACCACTCCCCTCTAGAAAATACCTACCAGGGTAGTAGAATTCGAATTTAAGGCATTTTTTCAGGATTTTTACACGTTTTTTCCGAATTTTAAACTCGTTCCTGAAGCGAGAAATTGATTATTATTTACCCCCACCAACTCCCCTCTTGAAATAACTACCAGGGTGGTAGAATTCAAAATTACCATCGTTTTACAGTATTTTTACAACGTTTTTCCGACATTTAGACTCGTTCCTGATGCGAGAATTTGATTAATCAATGCAATATTTACCCCCACCACTCCCCTCTAGAAAATTTGATGATAAGAGCGAAATAACAAATACTTCCATACCCCCTCTCCACAGGTGGAAAATTACGAAATTCAATAATTAGGCACATTTTTCTACCATACACGGTCATAGAGGTATGGAAGGGGAACAGCTACTTCCCCATGGCGCAAAAAACCCTCTTAATATGTACAGTTGAGGAAATTAGGGACAGAAATTTGCGACGGTAAAAAGGCGCAAAAAGCCCAAATGTCGCCAAAAACCCCCTTAATTAAACC